>KN887192.1:384-13129 GCA_000934455.1 Apostichopus parvimensis
GTACAAAGTGTCTCCGCGGACACTTTGTACAGGGGGACACTCTGTACTGTCACACCGGCCGTCTTGGCAGTGTTATGGTCGAGTACTTTATGCGAGTGCCAAGTACATCCGACATTGAATGCAGCTTGCCATATTTGGAGTTCTATGGTTTGGGATCAGTACAAGTGTCGGAATACACCTGTTTTAGAAGGAAGCAGGTCACTTCGTCCAACAACCATTTCGCCCAACTGCCATTTCGCCCAACCTTACCATTTCGCCCAACCAGCCTGGTCATTTCGCCCAACCAACCTGGTCATTTCGCCCAACCAGCCTGGGCATTTCGCCCAACCTTGATTAAATATGATACTTCAATAAGGAAACGTTCGGGAATTGTTAACGTTACAGGATACGAACCGAATATTAAGGAAACTTGAAGTCCTTTAGTTTGTATCACTTTAGTAAGGAAACGTTCAGGAATTGTTAACGTTACGGGATACGAACCGAGTATTAAGGGAACTTGAAGTCGTGGTTACAGTCGGTAGGATGGATCAGTGTTTTAGGGGTTAGGTTTGATAGGAAATGTTCGGGCATTGTTAACGTTACGGGACTATAACCCAAAATAAATCAAATTGAACTAGTGAAATAGAAAAAAGAATATTATTCCACAACGATTCCCCTTTGTTTGTATAATAATATAACTTCTATTGAATGCGTAACCGCCTATAGTAGTGAAATACTATAACCCAAAATAAATCAAATTGAACTAGTAATCCTCCCATTATACCCGAAATAACTGCTCAGACTCCGATCGATATCGAACGGACATCACTTTATTTACCAACCACGAAGTAATATAACCCAAAATAAATCAAATCGAACTAGTGAAATAGAAAAAGTAGGCTAATATTATTCTGACTGAATATGAGTAAAAAAATGGTTGGGCGAAATGACCAACAAGGTTGGGCGAAATGACCATGCTGGTTGGGCGAAATGACCATGCTGGTTGGACGAAATGACCAGGCTGGTTGGGCGAAATGATCAGGCTGGTTGGGCGAAATGACCAGGCTGGTTGGGCGAAATGGCAGTTGGGCGAAATGGTTGTTGGGCGAAGTGACCAGAAAGCTTTTTAGAATCCGATGCCAATGCCTCAATGTGCTTTTCTGTTGATTGGGGCCATCTCTATGTTATTACTGTATCTACGACAATTGTGGCTAGTCTCGTGATGGGCTATGTGAGGACAGGGAGGAATTGATCGAGGAATCAAAGTCAGGTTTGGCTATGAGAGGACATGGAGGAAACGACTACTGTAAACAGGCAGGTGTGGCTATGAGAGGACAGGGAGGAAATGATCACTTTAAACAGGAAGGTGTGGCTATGAGAGGACAGGGAGGAAATGATCAATGGAAACAGGCAGGTGTGGCTATGAAACGATCACTAGAAACAGGCATGTGTGGCTATGAGAGGACAGGGAGGAAATGATCGCTGGAAACATGCAGGTGTGGCTATGAGAGGACAGGGAGGAAATGATCAATGATAACAGGCAGGTGTGGCTATGAGAGAACAGGGAGGAAACGATCACAGGAAACAGGCAGGTGTGGCTATGAGAGGACAGGGAGGGAACGATCACTGGAAACAGACAGGTTTGGCTATTTGAAGACAGTGAGGAAATGATCAATGGAAACAGGCATGTGTTGCTATGAGAGGACATGGAGGAAATGCCTTCAGTCATTCTATGCATTGCATTGATGACAGAACTCTATAGCCACTTACGGCTTGTCTTCGAACTTTCCGTATCATGAGCATGTTTGCTTTATCAGAAAAAAAAGTTCTGAAATGAATGAGAATCATTTTCATATAAAGATGGGTAAACAATTCTCCTCTCCTCTTCTCAGAAATAACACAGTCTTGATTCGAGCACTCCATTTTGCGCAACCGGAATACCTGTACAGATAACTTTCAAAGTCTATGTGACGCATACCCAACGCAATGTTCAATCTACATATCAAACAGATACACAGGGGCTGGTTTCCAAACGTTTTCCAGTTGGAGAACACTTCGGAGGCCTTCATGTACTAACAGTCGACTCGACTTGCACACACATATATGATGATATTATATGGCACAGCGCCCTCACTTCAACCGACATTACAGTGTTTCCACTAAGAAGTATTAAGAAGTCTAACATTGAAAGCTAAAAAAAATGACAAGTACTTCTTTTCTTGAATTGTTAGGTGTATGCATTTGTTTTATCAATGTTTCACTGGTTCAATTACGAGTACTCAACATGACCATTGATCATACCGTCAAACACAAAAATTACCCCATTACACATTAACTTTATATTCCTAGATGATGTAATAATATCCACTCTAAAGTAATAGAGCAATTGGTGCTAAAGTCATTCTTCAAAACAGGATGAAAATCGAACGAGCTTTGAAGCTGATTTTTGTTCCAATATGATTTCTTCCAGTTGTCTTTCCATTGATATAACTTTTGCGCTGGACTGATCTAAACTACCTAAAATGAGACTGATGATCATGTCCTGTGTGTATTCCAGCTTGTCGCTATTATATAGAAGAAGAGTAAATCTAGAAGGAACAATCAGTTATGCATAGTACATGTCGTTCGGTCGTCTGTGATGAATGAGGGATACACACTTAGTACATGTCGTTCGGCCGGATGTGATGCACGAAGGAAGCACACTTAGTAACTGTCGTTCGGCCGATTAGTGTGATGCATGATGGATACACACTTAGTACGGGTCGTTCGCCCAGCTGTTATGCAAGATTGATACACGCTTCGTATCGGTCGCTCAGCCGGCAGCTGATTGGCCGACTTTATGCCACCTGACACAACTCGACCGCAGATAACCATAGATAAGTAGTCAGACATGTCTTTACGACTATTACTGAACAATACACTTTTAAGTCGCGTCAGCTTAGTCAGTCAGGCCGGCTCATAATGTGTTTTCCCGACTGTCGGACACGGTGGTAGTGTTCGCGTTGTACGATAACCAGTGAGTGTCCAGTTTTAATAAATGTGACCAAGCAGGGGAAACGATGCGACTGCCAAGTTTGTCTACTTGCATGTGATATGCTGCTATATAGATGGCACTGAAGTATGCTTCACATATATTCCGTCATTGCGCCCTCAATTTAACAATTACTTTTTATGTCGTGACTGCTTGCCCTTTGCAAGAGTAGCACGGACTTTTATAAGTTCTCGTCACTTTATAGAGTTGTTGCGCAGAGACATGGGTTTAATTTCAACTGGCATATTCTACACACCGTATTGAATGCTTGGACTACAGGACACTTGCAAAATGTAACCAACATGATAGTTTAAATGTTGCTCAAGAAGAGATGGAAGTATAAAGTTATACGTTTGTGTCAGCACCCGTCACCAACGAATCCCGAAACTGATTTGGCTCACGTTCACTTGGACTGATTTTTAAACCATCTGTAGCGTCACACTGACTATCCAAGCATCAAGACTTTCGGCTCTTCATTTTAACTGTACATTGCTCTACTTGCTGTGTGCTGCCACCACTTTACCGACGGGATATATTTGCGACAGATATATGTCACGTGCATTGCGTCTTTGAAGTGTTGGGAAGTACTTTAACACTAATTGGTCTCGGAATCGCTTGAGCTTCACGCCGCTACAAGCCAAAATGACGTCACAAACACAAATTGTGGGAAGTTAGACGCAATCACCCATTACCTCCTTCCTGCTTTATGTTTCCGCAAAATTTTAAAACTTATTTAAGCAGATGAGTTTAACAGTTCTATAAAATAGTCAGTTTTAGTGCGACGGAAAATCCCGAGAGTGAATGATCGACTTGACCTATTTTTGACCTCGGTGGTTCATGATACATATAGGTAAGATAATCTGGGGGTGGGTAGGGTGGGTGGGGGGTGAAAGGATCGTATATTGAGAGGATTGAAGCTAATCTGGGCAGGGGTGGGTCTTATGCTGCCAGAAGATTGAAGCTAATCCGGGAAGGAGCGTGGGTCTTATGTTGAGAGGATTGAAGCTAATCCGGGAAGGAGGGTGGGTCTTATGTTGAGAAGATTGAAACTAATCCGGGAAGGGGGTGGGTCTTATGTTGAGAGGATTGAAGCTCTGGCACAAACGACCATATTTTAAGAACATGTTTGGACGTGTCACTATAAGTTTCATGAAGTGAACGGAATCATCAATGTGTAATAACGTTATGGAAAGAAAGGCGTAGGCGTAGTAAATGAGGGGCAGGGGCAGAGCACAACTCTATCACATTTGTGAAGTGTATTATGTACCCTCACCTAATACAAATGGATTCTATATCGACGATGGGTCGTTCACTTGGATACTTTGGATCAGCAAAACGAGTGACAGGCAATCAAATACCCACATTCATAGGTCATGAAAAACTGTTATCCAGAACGTTATAAGACCTGAAGAATTTCAAAATTGAATGTTAAAGTTATTTGCTAATATCGCCTGTTGCGCACCGCAGGTAGAATTCTCATGGGGAAGACGCCACCAGCATTGCTACCTCTCCCAACTTTTGAGAGGCTACGTTGCTGAAAATTTCGAGATCCTTAAGTATACTTCTTGTCAGGATGTTCTCTTAAAACAACCATTATGTACAAGATAAAGTTGATTTCTACGTCGTTCGGAAGGTAACATTTATTCGGTATCAACCGGGCTTTACTTGTACGAGCGTTCATTCTCGAATGACCTTTGACCTCGCATTTCATCTTTATTGTCTGAGTGTCTAAAAGCGCTTACCTTCCTATGGTTTCATTTAAATATTGCCAAATCCTATCTTGGTTAAAGTTGTCTAAAACCACCGCAACGATCATTTAAGTGTAAAGATTGGCAAATCAACCTCATTTCCTTATCCGTTTATTTTATATCGGTTCTGTTTTCCGGACTAGACCGATGAATCATACTAAGTGGGTAAATAAAACCTGTTTATGAATATTGCCTCGAAGCAAAGCTATTTCGGTGGATAAAATGAACCTATACGAATACGTTTTTATGCCAAGTGTTTTACAGTGGGACAAATGCTTACCTCCGGCCTCAAACATCGCATAAAGAAACTTACCTGCCGATTACAGAAACAAACGAAATAGTATTCTGTATAGCAGAACAGAAGGTGAATCACAGAGTTCTTAGTCTAGGCATTGTTGTGTTATATTTTGTTTTGTTTGAGGGGTGGGGACGAGGATCTATATAAATATATTATTTCCTTTGGGGCTGAATAATGTGTTCCATCAATCCAAAGGTATCAGTTTGCTCATTTTAATGTCTCTTTCTGTAAAATAGACAAGTTACTAACAATCATCTCTAAATCTGTTTTGAAAAGTTACTCTGGAGTATCTGGATACATTTGTTGCTAATAACACCTTCAAGTACATTATGAAAGAGGGCGTATTAAGGTGGTTTTATTGACACATGTCCACAATAATTGTCGGAGACTTGGCCAGTTCAATTCGGCCTCGAAACTCCATGACACTAATATAGTTGGACTCTTGTACGTTGTGGTCAAGGGGCTATAGGCAGTGGTCTTGTGATCGAAGGACTGTAGGTTCGAGTCCTGGTCAGACCATTAGGTCCTTGGCAAGGCACTCTATCTCATTGCCTCTCTTCACCAGGTGTATAAATGGGAGCCTGTGAGATAAATTGTCAGTTGGGCGCTATCATAGCTGCTGCCATGAGGAGGGATTGTCTCTATGTTTGACAGGTTATCGTTGACCAGGGTAATATTGTGATGCGATATTGTGATGCGACTTGTGTTATCGGTGGATAGGTCTGAGCTTTATAAATATAATTATTAATTAATTAATTAATTATCTGACATGGAACCTGAAAGGAGGGATGGACATTCATCTTCTCTCAATCCAAGTTTCTTCTGCATGAGGTTTATTACATGGGAGGGTTCTCACGGAATCTGTATGTTTATTTGCCTATACGGCTTTAGTAGACCTTTGTCAACACTAAGCTATCCTATTGTATATATTAGTGTGAAACACTTGGAAGTGATTCACTTTCCTTGTATCTTTAACGACAGGAGATTCTCAAGAAATATATAGGCCTATGTACAGTAATAATAAATCCAATGACATGTTTTTCCGGTGTTCTATCATTGAAGAAACAAGATCAGCGGAGATTCAACAGCTTGTTAAGTAATCATCGAAACCCATACGCCTTCATATTAACTTAAAGCAATATATTGTACGTCCAACATCTTAGTACAATACTCGACTTATAACACAAATTACGGATAACTGATAACGCAATCTCTTAGTTTAATTTAGAAAAGACTTGACACGGTAATATCATGCTATAAACTGCATATCAAAGTTCCCTGCATTGAAGGCAAACATCGTGAATATTCATGGAGGGGGTGGGTGTAGGAGGGGGTGGAGGGAGGGGGTATGCCCATCAATCCGAATTGGCGATTATATCAAGCTTTGTGAAACGTATCTTAATCACCGAGAGGTAAGTATCTAATAAAAATATCTAATAAAAATATCTAATAATGTAGTAATACTCAGATGGCTGTTGCTACATCAAGTGGTTGGCTCTATTACAGTAGAGGTATATCCACTTTGTGTGTGCTTAAAGCTTGCATCTGTGGGTTACCTTTGCTGCACGACCTATAGTGGTAAGAGGTTTCAATCATGTGTAAAACTATTTAACATCTGTAGTAATACCAAGGAAGTCACGTAGTATGGTCTCAGTCATGCTATCGTGTTATCATACGAAATGAAAACAATAATTGTAGTGTTACATGTTCCGTTTCAAACATGCCAGGTTTGTTACTCATAGTATACAGCTATACAGCTATAATAACTCATAGTATACAGCTATGCAGCTATACGGCTCTAATAAGTCATATTATAGAGCTATGTAGCTAAACAGCCATAGGCTTTAATAACTCATAGTATACAGCTATACAGCCATGCGGCTATAATAATATCAGATGGTTTCGATGCCGACTATCTGTATCTTTAGATGGTTTGGTCACAATGATACTATAAGGTCACACCAAACGCAGAGTGCAGCTTTAATGCATACCGGTGCAACAGTGATTTTCTTCCAATCTAAAATCATCAAGACCCTCCTTCGTATTGTGTTTGTGCTATGAAGTAGTTACTTACACATCCGTTGAGGAAGTCGAATGTTTTTCAAAAGTTTACAAGGCTGTTGATGATTTGAATGTCTTAATTTACCACATCTTGGAGACGGTTTATGTTGTAGATATTGACATACAATGAGTCACGCTACAATTAGAATACCTTTGCTCTACAAACTGATGTCATCTTAAGGTCAGATCCGCCAATTATTCATGGACGAAGACAAGAGCCTTAATCAAGTCTAAGAATCAAGACAGTTCTCTGTCCTTGTTTCTTGTCTCTTGTCTCTTTTTTCACAATTCGTTTTTCTCTTTTCTTGGAGAAGCAATCTTGGCTATGTCTTCCTTATGACCAAGTTTTATTTATTTCGTTATTTCCTCTCATTTGGGTTGCCAAGGAGAGAGGAGGTGGGAAGAAGGGCCCAAACCCCAGACTGATAAAGAAATGGTCCGCCATTTCCCGTTTCCATAGTTTCCCATAGTTACCAAACATTCAAATTAAGCCGTTATTGACTGAATCGGCTTATTACGATTTATGTAGAATGAAATACCAGCCTGCATGTCTTAAGGCTGATCTCGATTCAAATTCTTCTCCAGTTTGTTCAGAACCTCACTGAGGTGATAATGTAAAACATAATAACTGAAGCACAGATGTAGAGGAAGGTTTCGTATTATAAACCACCTGCCAAGTCGGAAAAACAAACTTAAAGAGATTAAGTTCTTTATAGGAAAGCAATATAAAACATATATTGAAGAGGGACAAATAAATCCCACTGTCTCATCACAAATATGTTGTACCTTTTATGATATGATTGATTGAATGTAACCTATATTTGACGGGCTATATCATATCCTAACTCAAGCTGGGCAGTGAATTGTCTCTGTCTACGCCAAGACATATAATGTGACGTCATGATCTTCACATTAGCTTTACTTAAACTGATACAACAGATTTGTTGATGACTTATTCCATAAATGTCATCTCCTTGGAATGTTGGAAGTTTGCAATGCTTGTTTAGTTGTCAATATTCCCTTCAGTTAAAATCTCATCAAGATGCAACTCATTCGTGAAGTATTCATTTTCCTGTGAAATATTCTTTTTTTATTGTGAAATATTCATTTTCCTGTGAAATATTCATTTTCCTGTGAAATATTCATTTTCCTGTGAAATATTCATTTCTAGACTTTGACAATTTCCACCATCCTTCACTCGGAACACAATGAAGGAATTTGCGAAATTCAAAGAATGCTTAGAATATTCTCTACTTTCTTTGGTAAATAATAAAATTTCCTCTGGCCAACATTTCAAGAAAGTAATATCTTCGCGATGCAAACTTGCATGAGGCTGTTGGTTTGATCTTGATATACAAAACAAATCCAGGAATTTTGTTAGCAAAATACTTTAGCCTGTACCCAAAGATCCTTGTAAAATAGGGATTCCGACATTGCTATCGTTGCATTCGTCTGTAATCATATTCCAAAGTTTCACTGAATGAAACGAACAGGGGGGGGGGGGGGGGGGGGTATCGAATTCATAAGAGAGCCTATTCATTCCCTGGCTGTCCATCTCGCTGGTTACACATTACCTTACCGTGACAAGTGATTACTAACCTTATCTTTTACCCAACACACTATAATCTTCGCACTTAGAGAATACTTACTCAAGTCGTTTAATTTCCTGGTATTCAAAATGGGGGTCGCGACATTTCAGGCTCGCCTAAGAAACATTGAAGGGTTGCCAAACACATCGGGAAAAAAAAAGAGATATCTGTGGAGAAAAAGATGTAAAAATCTTATACATATATAAATAACTTCAAATGTTGCATATTTTAACACCATTTTGCAACTAAGCACCCTTAAGCGGAGGATACCCCCTCCCCGTAAAGCCCATCACCAGGCCAAAACATTCGCCATTAGAGGCTCGCCGTGATACAGGTGGGTCATGGAAGCAAACAGAACGCTGGAAATACCAGGGGTTTAATTGACAGTGGAAAATCAAACTGATTGATGGTTTCCTGTTATGCATTGCATTGATTATGAGTTTACCAAAATTAATTGGTATTAAAGCAGCCTCTCTTTTCTACTACTTCTGCTGGATAAATATTTGCATTAAATTGAATCCAATCATCAAGCCCATCTAGGGCACAAACGTCGAGAGGCAGTGGGGCTTGTGATTTTGATTTTTGGAGCAAGCAACAAAAGCACATCAGTACTAATTTATATTTTCTGTATTATCTACCATGGTATTAAACATGACTAACACAGTACGATATAGGTGGCAATGCTTACATCGAAACAACGACCTTCCTTTACTATTCATATTTATGATGAATACTTTTTATACATTACATTTCCTAACCACTCATAATTCCTTTCTACAATCTACGGATATAATGAGTGTGTATTATGTTATAAACCATACCATACGCTATAATTTCGTTAATCATTGAGCGAGTCATCGTCAAATGAGATGGGTATCTTTCAGGCGTTCCTCTGAAAACAAAGGTTAATATTCAATATATGTTTTTCATCAGAATAAGTTCAAATTGTTTTAGTCCACGCAGGGTGTACAATTATCTATAGCAATGAGCCATATTCCATAAAAAAAACAGGTAAACAATTTTTTAAATTAACGAAAAATTTGGCCGCACAACAGCTGAGACTAAACACCGATAAAATATATAGCCTACATCCATCCAGACTTTGCACATATATGACATCCAGACTTAGTACACATATGGGCTACATCTATTCAGACATTGTACAAATATGGCGGCCTACATCTATCCAGACTTAGTACATATATGGCCTACATCCATCCAGACTTAGTACATATATGGTCTACATCAATCCAGACTTAGTACATATATGGCCTACATCCATCACCCATACATGGTACATATATGGTCTACATCCATCCGGACTTAGTACATATATGGTCTACATCCATCCAGACTTAGTACATATATAGCCTACATCTATACCCATACATGGTACATATATGGTCTACATCCATCCGGACTTAGTACATATACGGTCTACATCCATCCAGACTTAGTACATATATGGTCTACATCTATATCCAGACTTAGTACATATATGGTCTACATCCATCCAGACTTAGTACATATATGGCCTACATCTATACCCATACATGGTACATATATGGTCTACATCCATCCGGACTTAGTACATATATGGTCTACATCCATCCAGACTTAGTACATATATGGTCTACATCTATATCCAGACTTAGTACATTCTTACATCTATATCCGGACTTGGTACATATATATCCTACATCCATCTAGACTTAGTACATATATGGCCTACATCCATCTAGACTTAGTACATATATGGTCTACATATATATCCAGACTTAGAACATATATGGTCTACATCCATCCAGACTTAGTACATATATGGTCTACATCCATCCAGACTTAGTACATATATGGTCTACATCCATCCAGACTTAGTACATATATGGTCTACATCTATATCCAGACTTAGTACATGCTTACATCTATATCCGGACTTGGTACATATATATCCTACATATATCCAGACTTAGTACATATATGGCCTACATCCATCTAGACTTAGTACATATATGGTCTACATATATATCCAGACTTAGAACATATATGGTCTACATCCATCTAGACTTAGTACATATATGGTCTACATCTTCCCAGACTTAGTACTTGAGTCCGTACCCGTACTCGAGTATATCTTTCTGTACTCGTATTCATACTAGTCTCTTGGTTTTGTACTTATACCCGTAAATATGAAAATCAAGTACTCCTAGTCCTAGAAGTGACATTGTACTTCTAGTACTCATACCAGTACTCTGGACATTGTACTCTCACTAATACTCCTAGAAGGGACATTGTATGTCTTTTACTCATATTCGTATGTTGCTCTTTTGAAGGGGAAAAATTCAAGAAATTTTCATGAAATATGACGTAAGATGATTGCTTATCTATATACAGGTCAAAAGATTAATCTGAATAATAACAATGACGTGTTTTGTTTTCCATTGATAAAGTTCGAAGTTATTTTGGGGCTGTTATTCTGCATCTGAGTGAAAGTTTTCTCTCAACTAGTGCTACTATCTAACAACAACAACATGAAGTCTCTTTGTCATCCTGTAGCTCGTCACAACAACGTCACTATATTTGAAACACAACATCCGGTTTGGCAAGTGCATGTATTTTGTTTGATGGCATAAAGGTCAATATAGGTCGTTTCTGGTTGTGAACGTTTCATGGAACAGATTGGAGACAATGCCTTTACAAGATGTTGATATGCGTAACAACTATTATTTTACCATCTTGTACCACGTCATACCATTCCGGTGATGTACTGCCTATACTGTTTAATAGTATCCAGCTGCAGGCATGAGATTTCCCAAAAGATACAGCGGAATTTCCCTCAGTTCCTTCTCTCGTCCAATACCTTTCAGAATAGGGGGCGTAACCATCATATTTTTAATAGGGGAGGGGTGTTTTGTCGTCCTGGGTGGGGTATTAGTGGATGGGTGCAAAATGGTGCTATATTTTGCAAGTTTTGAATTTTTGGATTGTTGCGTAATATTTTGCCTGCCAGTGGGGGATTAGCCCCTGATGTTGAACTGAATCCCCCCTCCCCCTCCCAGAGGTATACGTGGAGTTCTCCCCCTGGCGGTATATGGTAGTGCTGAATGTCGCTATACCACTTTGCACACGCGATAACTCAAAAGGTACGGTAAAACTTGGCTGAACTTCATTCTTGGTATGTAGCGCCCCCTTATACTGAGTACACGATTTCTTTGAAACTTGGCGGAGGTCAAGGTCATTTGAGGTCAACACAGATCAAACTCTTAATACCTTGCAAACCTGATAAATCAAAATGTAAGCTTTAATTCAACTTTATATTTGGTATTTAGATCCATATTTAGGTATATTATCCAATATATATTATCAAATTTAAAGAGCACAAAAGTCCTTATGTTCTTTGTTATGACGAAAGGTCATTAGAGGTCAACATAATCCATTGGCTGATAATCTTGTAAAAACAAAAACTCCTAAAGAACTAATTATGAATGTACTTGATGGTTGATGTATAGGTCCGAATTATTGCAAAAGAAACTTATTGATTGATCAGTTGAAGTAAGAAATGGTCAACACTTCACTGAAAGTCTTGAATTTAGTGTATACTGTTGAATTTTTAGAAACTCTAATCTACTTCGCTTTCTGTTTTTCACATACTTTTATGATTGCTTCGTGATGATAATATAACTATGCTCGTTGTTCTTAGAATAGGAGGCTTGTGGTGATGATTGGACCAGGCGAGCGACCTTTCATGATCCCATGTCACAATATTATTAACACGAACAAAAGTGACTATGAGACACCCTGACAAGTGTTTCCATCCAGCGACGTTAATAACGGTCGAAATATTAATGTGAATTCTCTATGTTTAACTTTTTGTCGCCCGGACACTGTCTTATTATAGAACATATCACTAAATAGTAAAGGGAACTTTAAAAATGCTGACCATCCTTTATTTAGTTAGTCAAACAGAATTTGACTATTCAGACCATGATGGAGTACATAGTTCTAAAATGTTAATAATAATAATAATAATAATAATAAC
>KN887192.1:41556-55161 GCA_000934455.1 Apostichopus parvimensis
GGGCGGAACATATCACAACATACTACAATGAATTTGGCGGATATGGAAAATGATTTAAAGTTAGCCACGAAACGGAGTGAGGGGAGGGAGGGGAGAGGAGGGAGGGGAGGGAGGGGGAGGGAGGGGATCGGATGGTGATGGTCCAGACCGGTCCCCAATAATAATAGCAGACATCATTCTGAAACCTTTTTCTGTGTTATTTTACACTAAACCACATGATTATACTGTTTATAAGCGTCATTTGTTGGTTTACTTTTGACTGTGTGTGCCTGGAGCTGGTCTCTGTTCTTAGTAACATTCTACTGACTGTTTTCGTCTCTGTTTCTTCAGGTGAATTTTCTGATTCTTCTGATGGTAGTCAGAGTGGTGTATCGTGCATCTTCTGCCAGAGGTAAAGAAGATGCTGAGTACAAACATCTCACGTGAGTATTCATTGTCTTACTAGAGCTGCTAAACGTGTATGCTGTCAAGATTATTGGAATAATTAACCGTAGAGTCTCAGTGATACCTCGATTTGTTTTTTCTTAACCATTTAATTAAACCAAATACCAGTAAATCATCAACAACAAATAAAATCGCATGATTTTGGACACAATTAAAAACTCACGATTTTAAGCAAAACTTAACAAAATCATTAGCTTTACAACAAGGTGAAATTTGATAGAAAAAATGTTTTAGTTGGGATGTTCATTTTGGATTTCGATGCTCGTTTTTTATCCCCAAGGCTCATAAGAGTATTCTCTTGGCGTTAACAGTTGTATTCTGTTGATTTTAAGCCTCAGTAAATCTTGAAATGATATTTGAAATTTTGTCATAAAATTGATCCAGTTTTTCAAAGTTGGGACGGATTATGAAACTATAGTTGACTTGTAGGTAATCAGAAGGGCGCCTTCGATCCCACGCATGATTTTGGAAAGAAATGAAAAAGTTGCAATTTTGGCCAAATTTGACAAATCATAAGGCCTTACAAAATAATTGGCCAAGACATAAACATTTCAAATATCAAATTTTAATGCTCGTTTGGATTCCCAGAGCTCATAAGAAAAATCTCTTGGCGATAGAAGTGGTACTCTATGTAAGTTTAAGCCCTTGTAAATATTAATATACGGCAAATTCCTTTCCCAACTTTCAGGCTATCATTCAAAATAGGGACCTTCCATGAAATTATCATTGACTGGCGTGAATCAGAATGGCGCCACCGATTCTTCGCATCATTTTTGGTCAAAATTTAGCAAAATCATAATTCCTTACAAAACGATGTAAGTTTCCAAAAAATAAAAAATTTCAAATTTCACTTGGGGATGTCCATTTTTTATTCCTAAAGCTCAAAGTCGTTTTCCTTGAAGTTAAAAGCGTGGTTCAATGGAATATTAAGAATCTAACTATTAAAATGTTATCCAAAATCACAAAATGTTCGAAGCGCCCTAAAAATAAGAAGTATCTTTTGCTGATCTTTTCCTTTCTCGTTGTCCATTCTTTCTTCTTTTTTCGTTGTTGATGGACTAGTGCTGCTCTGAAGGGGGCGCTATTTCTCTTACCTCTTCTCGGCCTTTCCTGGGTAATAGGCTTCATGTCGGTGAATGAGGGCACCCTGGTGTTCCAATACTTGTTTGTTATTTTCAACTCACTCCAGGTAATGTAACGCTTATGTTTGCAAAGCTCTTTGTACGTTACTTTATAGAACATGTTTAACACGTTTTTAATAATGATTGAGCTCATATAACGGCCCGGTGGGGGAGGGGGGGGGGTTGGGGTGGGGTGGTGGTAGAGTAGCACCACCAGTATTAAAGTACCACACAATGTAGCTATACTGGTGTGTTATCACATGGTAACGTTATACACCACATATAGACCATGAGACAGTAATATGGGATATGTCTATGCTAGCAGTGTACACGCTCCACTTTTTGGTCACCAAGCATGCAAATACATTCAATATTTATAACGACAGTGTTACTTTTGTATGTATGTAAATATATATCAGTTAAAGGTCAATAGCTGGAAATATATGTTGGGTAAAAAAAAATCGTGCGCACGAAATTTTTGTTGCGTTGTGATGTGCCCATGGTAACCAAATTTAACCTATTTACGTCCTGCCTGAAGTTTTTCCAGGATCCTGTTGTTACTCCTTACGTTATTTTTTCTTTACATAGGGTTTCTTCATTTTCCTGTTTTATTGCGCCATGAACAAAGAGGTGAGATATTTTTTTATGCAACTAGTTTTAATAATAACCCACATTTAATCTATAAATAACTATAGGCTAATAATAATAATATATTATTTTAATCATACACTCCGAAACCGATTCAGGGACGATGGATTTGCGATATAAATTGTTGAGCTCTACGATCGAAAAAAAAAGTCATTTGAAAGTTCGTTATATTTCATTGGATTATATCAAACTTATAAAAAATAATTGAAATATATTAACTGATTATACTTCTCATGATGATGCAAACTTGAAATTCCTGCCAGCGCAAAAATACAAGTTAAACTTATCAGGGTGGAGGTGAGTAAAATATTTTCATTGATATTTATAATTTTATCTTCTTTGTCCCTTCTTTTCTTCAGGTCCGAGGAGCGTTGTCAAGGAGATTCAGCCAAGTAGCCTTAGAATCTGGTGACTCGAAATCGTTCTCTCTCAGAGCAGTGGTACGTATAGCAACGCGCGTATAGACTACCATTTCCAGTCGTTTTGATATTTTCGGATAAAGTGTGTCACAAACTTATTTACCTTGCTATAGGTTTATTATGGGTGTTCTGATTTCTGAATATGTAAATTACTTTTCAGCAACATGAACATTTATTTGCTTAAATCATCGCTTTTAATTCCAGGCGAAGCTGAAATCTTCCGGCAAATCTACTTCACCTGTATTAAGATTTACCGAAGACACTTCGGGGGCTGTGTCAAAATCCTTTGACCAGAAGAGCGATGGCGTTACGACCGAACCAATCAGTGCAAGCGGTGACTATTTATCTTTTATTCTTGAATAATATTAATACAAATGTTTACTCGCTGTCATCTCATCAACCATTCTACATTTTAGTATATATGTCAATGTGGTCCCAGTCGAACTTGGATGTCACCAGGTGCGTTGGCAGCGTTCTCGTGTGATGGGGGCAAAGTCAAATCTTTATGTCCATTGTAGGAGTCAGAGATTTTCAGTTTAATTAACGCTTAAATTAATTAGACTTTTCATGACACCATATAGGCTCTATCTCTCTTACGAATTCGAATTAAGGATGGGGCACAGCAGCTGGTGATATTCGATTAGGGGAGGGGGTCTAGGTGGGAGGGCTTTAGCAATTTTTGGTTCTGTAAAGAGGCTTAGATGCAAACTGGTGCTATCATTTTCATCGACTTTTTCATCTACATTTACAAGCTATTGCATACGACTTTGTGTGGTTATAAACTTGCCCCTGAAAGTTTCTGTGTTGGTGAGGCACCCCATCCCCCTCCCCTCTCTGGATACGCCACTGATATCACTCTGAGCCAGGGAGATGCAGAGGTACTCGTCCACATGTTTTTGAACTCGCACAAGTCTAGTAAGCTTAGTGTCGCGGTGTTCCACACGACACACTTTGATTCATACTATGCTAGACCAGACCAGACCTACCAGACTAGACCAGGTAAACCAGACCAAGTTAGACCTACCAGACCGATTAGACCAAGTTAGACCAGACCAGACTACATCAGACCAGGTTAGACCTACCAGACCAGGCTAGACCAGACTAGGTTAGACTTAACAGACTCGGTTAGACCACACCAGACAATGTTAGACCAGACCATGTTAGACCAGGCCAGGCTACACCAGACCAGGTTAGACCAGACCAGGTAAGACCAGAATAGGTTAGACCTACCAGACCAGGTTAGACCTACCAGACCAGGCTAGACCAGACCAGATTAGACCTACCAGGCCATGTTAGACCACGTCACACCATGTTAGACCAGACTAGACCAGACCAAGTGAGACTAGACCAGACCAGGTCAGACAAGGCTAAACCTGACATGAATGGTTGGAGCGATTCAAATCGGTTCTAAGAGTGCCAACGATTTTTGTCAAATATAATTGTGTACCGAAATTTTTGCAATATTTCGGACGTACCAATACATTGGATTTCATTTTTTTTCATATTCGCAGGAATCAGCGTTCATCAGAATAAGTCTGAATCTCAACAGACTCTCACGGTAAGATTGCGTCAGTCTTTGGATAAAGTTTTTTCTAACCCTCATAGTGGTCTAGTATCTCGAAATATTAGGGGTTCTTTTCTTAAAACAAACTTATAAACTGATTAATATAATTTAAATTTGACAAAAGTCAATTTGATTAAATACTTTGTACGTTTCTGAAAAAAAAACATTAATCAGAATTAAGCATTTTTGTCTTTCTTTTTTCAGCGAAAGGAAGACGGTAAAAGTCCATTCTGCCCAGATTATGACTGATTCTGAAGTGACAATAGAATCATTCTGGAACTTAATTGAGATTGTCCGTACTTCACAAGGAATAGCGATGGATGACGTCAACATAAGCTATGACCTTTAAAATTGTTCCTGCAAATAACTCCTTCCACTAATGACGACAAACTATTCAAAATAAAGTCATGTATTGGAAGTAAACTATAAAATAAAATAATATTTTTCTTCAACGTACGGGCACGTACAACAGAATTATTATGTATTACCTGTAATTTCAGCTTACGCCTAATGATACATAGCGCCCTCATATTTTGGAACTGACGTCACTTCCAAATTATCCTAGCTGAAAAAAGCGAATGATCTGCAATGTGCATTAAATTGTGTGAAATATTATTGTTAAACTTTGGAAAATATTTGTAACTGCAAATAAGACTAAAAATGTCATTTCCTTAAAGGGTAAGATTATGAATCAACCTACTTTCACTTTCGGTGATGATGCTGGGGAAGTTGTTGACGATTATACTTACCCTTGGAGTCTCATTCAATTACAACAACAAAATAATTACCAATTTATTCAAACTATTCAGCTCAAATCGTTGTAAGAACGTGTATCAGTCTTCTCTCATTTCTGTTTACTCCCTATGGCTATTACGTTATATGTTATTTGTCATTTTGTTCATCTCTGGATTGTTATTAAAATGTAAATGTCTCTTATACCTCACTGATGTGATGTGGAGAATTAAACTGAAACTTCAGGAAAACAATAAGGTTTTAATTATAGGGAATGTTAAACTGCATCGTGACTAAAATTATCAGTGTCTATGAACCAGCCGAGAATTTGCCTTGGTACAAAGTGCGGCGCCCTCAAGTACAAGGCGTCCCAGGTGCCGATTTGGTCGTAAATTGCTAGAGATTAATCTTATAATTCAACCAGTGGCACATTTGCCGCCTCGGACGAAATGATCTTCTTTCCGACCAAGAGAAAAACATGGGCGCCTTCTTCATCCAAAATTGGCTGTTGCTGTTGAGCCTAGGGCCCAGTGGCTCGCCGGTTCTGAGTCAGTAGACCAATCCAATCCTAGTGCAGGCTGTGTCATCAATTTCATGAATATTCAGATAATTTCATTATTAATTAATCGGAAATAAAGTTGTATAAAGTTGTACATACAAAATTCAAGAGTGTTGATTGGTATTTAAATAGCAGAGTATGTGCGGGTATAGTCTATGAGGTCACCTTTTAACTGAAGGCACCCATCAATTAGCGTGTTCATATACGGAATACTACAAGACAGGTGTCTTCAGTCAGGTGCGCCGAGTTTAATCGGACCATATTATAGTTAGACTACTGTAAATTTGGTCTCCATATGTCGGCTCAGTACTAAATCTGATGTCTGTTGTAATTCAGTTATGTCTCGTGGTTGACATCGTCTCCCGTACCAGCTTGGGTTATAACTTAAATTAATTCGTGTTTCTCGTAGTCTGTCTTCATATTTGTCTGTTCATTTAGTAAATCATTTTCTGTTAATATCAGGGATGAGCCTGGGATAAAAAAAAAAAGTCACGGGACTTTGCAAAAATTGCGGTATAGGCTCCAGTTTGAGTATGCTACAGTGTGTTAGGATAATAGTTTTTGTCCCTGAGGTAGAAAAGAAATCACGGAAAAAGCTCATGCCTGTAATATATAGGTGAGTGTCACATTTAAGAAAAACTCCATATTAAGCCGTCAACAAATATTTAATTGTCATGAAATATTTAATTTCCCAAAATGTTTCCATGATCACCTGTACGTATGAGTCCTCCGATTATAAAAAAAAAACCTGTACTTCTAATCTTCAGGGTTCTGCTTTCTACCACAAAGTTAGAGAATAACGTTCTTCACTAAAAGATGAACGAAATATGCTTTTATTCTCTTATCATGCACTGTAAACCAAGAACGAGAATTCCCCTTGCCCATCCTCCCCTTCCACACCCCATCTGTTAAGTTGTTTTGCAGCTGTAAACTTGTAGTAAATCAGTTTAAATGAGTACAGCGAGAAGGAAGTTATAATAAATATGTAAATAAAAGGGGAAAAAAAGAAATATTTTGTGATCTTTTGCTGTTTGCTGTATCCTGTATATATTCATGTTCGTCCGGCTTTTCGGACAATCATTGACTTTTGTAAGATAATCTAAGCACCCCATTAGTTGGACATTAATAGCGCTGGTTTGTGTGTTGCCCCTACATTTTTCAACGAGGGAGAAGAAGGCATGGAAACTTTAAGCTACCCTACATATCAATGGATTACATATCCAACAATATTGGGTTTAAGCTATGCAATATTCTTCATTTGGACAGATTGTAATAAAAATTGCATAATATTTTGCAATGTCAATATAGAAAGTTTGCATTATGACTATATCCCATCGGGCCAGCAATCAGTTTGACAAAACAAATACCAACAATGAACGCTACAAAAAAAGACGCAACGAATTTAAGTGTGTTGAATAAAGATGAAATATTTATTTAAAAATACTCTCTAGCATTTTCTTACATCAGAGATGTCCATGGAAACATTCCATAGTAAAAAATTCTCCCAAAGTACAAAAAAATTGTGACTCATTGGCCTTTAGAATATCAAACAATTCACAGTGATGCTTACTCATAAAATATATCTATGCGATGACGAGCTGATAACATTGCACAACAACTTTAATTCGTCCATCTAGAAGGCCACATTTTATTTTTCTACAACACACAATACTGCATAAGACAGACCAGTTAGAACAAGGGTCCTCAAATAATTTGTTTACAAGGGCCAGGTCAAAATATTGCCTGTGGCAAAGGACCAGTGTAAAATTCTGACTTTACCTAGACCGGGCAATGTGCAGGGTATAGATGGATAATGGCTCAAGTTTCACCCTATCGGTCCGTATAGTCGATGTAGGATTGTGGGCTGATCTTGTGTTGAGGCGACAGACCAAAATCTGTCGCAGGCAAGATGTAGCCCAGGGGCTGCCTATTGAGAGCCTCTGAACTAAAACAACAGCCTGTTAACCAAAGAAGAAACTAAACGACTTTTAAGAAAAATAAACAGAAAACTTATAATTAAGAACTGCAAAATCTGGGTGAATTATTTACCTTAAAAGCAGTCTATCAGCACTTACATATGAAGTACCAGTGGCTAGAAATATCAGCTACAAATAAAATAAACTATTGGCTTCGAAAAATATAGTTCTTTTTGATTTAAAGAACAATTGAATTTTGAAAGTTCAAGGTGTTGTTAAAAAATTGCAAAATCGTTTGGACGGATATTTAGTTTTGAAAAATGGTCAAACACTCTAACTGCTGGCATTGATTCTAAAGGTCATTCCAGACACCTCCAACATCCCCCCCCCCTTTCACTCCCCCTCCAAGATGACACACATTGACCTACTAGAGCCTAGTCACATGTCCACCAGGATATACTAAAGCCAACAAAGTTATTTTCGGTGATGCCTAATTTGAGTTTGAAAAGTTTAATTTAAAAATTTAGCAAACTTGCCCATGCCTCCATCAACCAACATCTTCACGAGGTATTTCCAAACTTCATATGCTATGCAAAAGGTGCTTAAAAATGATGGTTTTTCAGTTAATGAATTTTGATTTCTCCCTTTGACAATCTGGACTTACTTTTTTAAAGTAGTCCAAACGATACTGTTGGTTGCCCTACAAGATTACAGCAATTAAAGTCAAATGAAAGGACCTAGGTAAGGAGTCACTGCTACAAGTTACACTTTTTGGTGCAAAATCATCCTAAATGGTTTATGCAAAAGTTACACAACAAAGCTATGGAGAGTCACGCAGAATGATCATCTATTATGCACGTAACTGAAATACCAAGAATGTTAATTCATTATGCACATAACTGGGATACCAAGAATGTGATAAAGTTGGAAGCTCAGACTGACCCTTATTCACATTTACAAATTTTTAGTGACATAAAATCACTGCCCTCCCCATCTACAACCCCCCCTCCCTCCACCATCCCCCAATAAAAAATTGCCCCATTATCTCCTCCTTCTACAGCTGCTGGCTTTCCCAGCCCGATTTGAATCTAATATCTCAGTAACGAGGACTAGCACAAAAACACTTGAGGTACACAAGGATGCCAGCAAGCCTATAATCCACACAAAACAAATGACTTAAATTGTTCGCAGAAGATGGCGATTATCTTACCTCACAAAGAAAAGACAAATCGAAGCGACTTTATTGCAACCTAAAATTTGCTATACATATATGCCGAAATAGCTATCATTTGTTTCAAGGATTCAAAATTTAATGAAGTAGCTGATTTGCCTACTATATTAACTCACACACACATAGACATAGCTAAAGGATCCCTTGCAAGGATTCCTGATGTTGATAGCAGTTCTTCTCTAACAGCATTCCTAATGTCACCATGAAGAGATAAAGAACAGTAAAACCAGGGTAATCTGGTCATGTAGGGACTGGGGGTCGGGGTGTTCAGAAGAGCAAACCATAGATATGCTAAAAGACATATAAACCACTGATTTAATCTTTTACTGACAATTTTGTGATATTAAACTGCACACTGTGTTTGTAGCATTATTAGCTTCTAAGCTTATTACAATATTGTCCCAGTTTAGTTTAGTAGAAAAAAAGGATCAGGAGGGACACTCAAGTCCCCATCAAGGACCCTATAGAGAGAAAAAAAACTGAAGACGCAAACACTCAGACCCGATTACAATGCTTAAAGTGCTTGTCCAAAGCATTCTGAAACCCATTCAAACTACTTGCAAGTACAACTTTCTCAGGCAAACGGTTCCACTCATTCAAAACCCTATTAGAAAAAAAGTTATGCTGAATATTAATCATACTTTCAGTCACACATTAACTTAACAAGGCACTGTATCACTGAATATTCACTATCACAAAGTGTTGCTTCTTTCTGTTACTCTTACCAGATTTCATAAAATAAAATATTAATCCTATCTAAAGCTTCATATTGAGTTCATTATAAACACTGAAAAATGTCTTGATGACATCATACAATGACGCACATGAAACAATCAATTATTGATATCAGTTCCTTTGTATACGTTGAAACGTTTTTTTGCCAAATTATTACAAAATGAGTGATTCCTATACACAACATGGTCATGTCACCGAACCAACCAAGCATCCCAACTCCGATCTGAAATTTCACAATACTAGCCACATTCAAATTCAATATGTAGCTTTGAAAAAAAAAAGGAATAAATATCTAGTTTTAATATTGATGTCACATACTCATATAGGTCTTGGAATTCTTGTTAGGAAGGACCCCTCTTTGTAGCGCAGCCTTGGCAGTAGATGGTCTGGCCAGACTAGCAGAAAACCTTTGGGCTAGATTTGGAGGTGTTTGGGTGGCTGTTCGAATCACTGGTGCATGTCTGTTGATGTCCGTGGGATCCTTTACACTCTGTTGAAGGGTGCCTGATCTGTTGAATGTAATAAAAATACTTCATAACCATGGACACAGATGATTGAAGGGTGTTTTACCCTTTTGTTAAGGTTTTAAATCAGGTTTTTTTTATACTAAAAAAAACAAAATATTGAATATGAATTAATGGTAAATTAGTAAAAGTAAAATAATGCTGTAAATGCTTCTTGAAAAGTTACAGAATTGGTGTAATTGCATTGAAAACGATATTTCTTCTGTTCTCAAGCTTCCATGGATAAAGTGAACGAAACCCTACCACCAGTTCTCCATTGGTGGCTCTCCAGACAAATTTGAAAAAATGAAAGATTTTAAATAAAAATTTTAAAAAAAGTATTAGCCCCCAGTCTTTCCTCATCAGCTACACAACCTTTTGCTGAAACTAGGCACAGTGAAGGTTTGGTTCTTCAAGTCGAATTTTTCTCTGGCTCTCTATCAAATTAATGCACCCCCCATCCTTCCTCATAAGTTTATCTCCATCAAACATCACTGCTTCGTTGATCACTACTTAACACCTCTTGCAACGTTTACCACTACAACAGGAATTAATTTGAAAGAATCAAAACGTTTTCACAATTCTCTTAGAACTTATTTCTAAGATGGGGTCATGGAAATCTCACTTGAATTTTCTATTGCCCTGTACTGGTCCCGAATGGGGCCGTTCTTCGATGGTGGGTAAGGGTGGCGGTGAAGGAAAGGATGGCTGGGAGGTAGTTGGGCTCATAGGACCTGTATCGTCGGGTGGGCCATGTGGGGTAGAGTTAACCTCTGGTCCTTCTGTGACTTGAGATGGTATGACCTCTTCTGATGAACTCCGCCGAAAACGTCTTCTGGACCTGAAGTCACCTTTAAGATAAATGAGGCAAACGGATTTGCTTAGATGTCATTAAACGTTGGTTGTGATTTACTTCTTTGTTTATTAAACCATTATAATCACACATTTTGTTGTACACAAGGATAAGGAAGTCCTGTGAAGTAGTGAGAAATTGGTGAAATCAACAGATCATTTTTTCTGACCATTCTACCATTTTTAATAAAAATGTTATATTCGAGGAGACGGAAACTCAATCAATAATATTTCATATTTTCAAGATATTATACCTTAACAGTGTTGACACTGAATCAAATAACATCATTAGGTCATGTTGCGAAACTATCAAGCACGATATTTAATATTTAGCTAATTTGAAAATCCATTCTACAGTATAGAATAATGGTTGGTGGGGTTTGTGTCTTCATGAAATATGCTATATCGTATACAGTGTTGTAGACTTGGTATTTGTCTTGAAAAGTAGACAATCACAGAACAAATTTTCCAAATAAAAATGAATAAATTACAGCACTCGAAATCTCATTACAAATGTTGAATTTAAACAAGCGTATTTTAGACCATAGACTTGGTTATAATTAAAGTTAAAGTTTCAAGGTTTACAGTCTTGTATCAAGACAAGGACTATTCACACGACTTTTACAACTTTTAACTCCTAATCAATTGGTTATTTGTCACACCCACACACGATTCAAACAATCGTTACATTGCGCTACATCAACCTGGCGGACTTCCCATAGGGTGCAGCCACAAACCAGCGAACGCACCTATATTTACAAGTTACCTCGCAGGTCCCCATTTATACACCTGGGTGAAGAGAGGCAATGGAGATAAAGTGCCTTGCCCAAGGACACAACGCAATGATCTGGCCAAGACTGGAAGAGTAAAATCTTCAAACTAGTCTGTAAACCGCTAACATCGCTCACCTGCTGTCTTTGGTCTCACATGTACTTTTGCTTTGGGTGGGGTTGGTATCCTATCACCATCATCCGGTGAGCTCCTAGCTTTATAATCTGATGACCCAGTGGAAGGTGGCGTCCTCCTAGATGACCCGGTGGAGGGTGGGGTCATTCCCGATGAGCCCGTGGAGGGTGGGGTCATCTCTATGCCGGTGTCGTCATCCTCTCCACTGATAGATTTCTGCTGAGTGAAGTAACTCTGGTAGTTGTTGAGATTATGATTGGTCTCCAAACCTTCATCATCCTCCTCCTCCTCCTCCTCCTCCTCTGAGCTCACTTCTTCATGATTAATTTGTAGTATCTGTGGCTCGGACTCTTTCAGACGGATGGCAACTTTTCTAAAAAAAAATTATCGAAATAAGACCAGCGTCAAAATAAGCAGCTAAGTGCACATCGCATCAGAACAGAAAGTAGTCCATGCAATCATACATCAAGGTGTCATTATGTCCTTAGCAACAACCGATGATTTTTTTTTTTTTTTTGTGATTCTGAGTTGTTACCTGAGATAACACTGCAATAAACCAGTTGAGCTTCATTATCACGTAGGTGATATATACTTCCCTTCGCAGAAATGCAGTGCATTTTGATATCATGCGAAACTAAAAAGCAGGAAATAGTAGGAAATAGACTTTTTATAGATTTGATGAACAGACAGGAAACTATACGATGGAGACCAAGAAGACAGACTCAAATAATAACTGTAAGACTGCTGGATGGCTTGGGTATCACATAACAAAACTGACACACAAATCCAAACAATGTAACTTTGTGTTTGCAAACATAACTGTAGTATTTTCTGGGAATTGAAATTCATAAACCTCGTAAACTGATCTTAACAAACGTGAACACTTGAACGTGAATGTGAACACATGAACGTGAACACATGAACGTGAACACGTGAACGTGAAAGAACATGAATTCCTTAGGTGAGCTATAAACTGCGTTTGTAATATCAGGAAAACAGTAGTTTGAGAGTGTTCTTAGATAATGTATTTGAAGGTTACCTCTCGTGTTGCTCTTTCCATCTTCTCAACTCTTGGAAGACGTCCTCCTTGGTCTTGCCATCATCTTCGTCATCTTCATCTATGTACGAATGTTCCGGTTTGAAGTGCATCGTTGCAAATATATTTGGTGCTTCTTGAACTGGACCCTGACGAACCAACAAGACAGAAAAATTGCAGCAACTTTGTGAAAGAAACACATACAATGCTCGAATCGACAATTTTTGTGAAACATGGTAGTAACTAACAAGGACAAGGGATTTACTTCGCACCATCAAGTTAACTGAGATAACAAGCAGTTTTCAAAACAGATTCTTAAACTTGACATAAGCACAATTATCCATGAATTATCCATGGATTATTCCCATTATGATCAGATTTTGATATTTTTAATCTTGTTATACCTGACAGACTCTGAACAGAAGATAAGAGGGTTGTTTTTATGTTATCTAATTATCAACTTTTTCAATGTCCTTTGAACTGCAGGCTATTTGTAGGTGAGGTATGATTCTTCAGGCCTGGAAATATCTTGTCTCCAATTTTCAGGACTTTCAACAAATATTGAAGAATAACCCGTCAAAAGTCAAATAATTCACGAATCTCTGAATCTCTTTCATCATTTTTTTTTGTACTTTGACACTTATGGGAGGAAGTTTCAAATTAACCATTGTAATTGATTGAATCTTACCTGATTTCTATTCTTCTTCCGCCTGGCTTTCAACGCCCTGACCGGGTTTCCACAGATGACGGTTCCGTGAGTCAACGCACTGGTATCATCAGCTTCTTCGTCATCCTCGGTGGTATCTATTCCTCCTGGCTTCTTGGCCGTACCAGGTCTCACGCCCGTTGATGTACCTGGTCTACCTGCTCTGGAGGAACCGGGTCGTCCCCCAGATGCAGACCCAGGTCTCCTTCTTGATGCCGAGGAAGGCCGAGCAG
>KN887193.1:0-20350 GCA_000934455.1 Apostichopus parvimensis
TATATGCGTGTATTTGTATTCAATTGTGTATATATGCATATGTGTATATTTATGTATTTTGGGTGGTGGGGGTGTTATGGGTGGGGTTTACGTGTTGGGTTGGTGTGTGGGTGGATATAAGTGTTACTCTTTTCTTGCATTGTTCTCACTATTTACTTATGGGAGGGGTCTACTAAACAAGCCCTCAGGATTTTTTGAAGTGATTCCTTTCACAATTGTCCCTGTTGTTAAAAGGTTTTGTCACTAAGTTAACTTCTCTGTATTTATATTGTGAAGAAACAAATAAATGAAATGAAATGAAATTTAACGGTACCGCACATTCATTTAACAGTACCGCACATTCGATAGAACGGTACCGCATATTCGATTGAACAGTACCGCACATTCGATTGAATGGTACCGCACATTTCATTAAACGGTACCGCACATTCGATAGAACGGTACCACACATTTGATTTAACGGCAACGCACATGCAATTTAACGGTACCGCACATACGTTTTGAATTTACCGCACATTCGATCAAAGAGTACCGTTCTTTCGATTTAACGGTACCGAGCATTTTATTTAAAGGTAACCTACATTCCATTGAACGGAACCACACATTCGATTTGACGGTACCGCATATTCGATTTAACGGCAACGCACATATGAATTTGTGGTACCGCACATTCGATTTAACGGTACCGCACATTCGATGTTACGGCAACGCACAATCCATTGAACGGTACCGCACATTCAATTTAACGGTACCGCACATTCGAATGTTACGTTCCGCACATTCGATTTAACGGTACCGCTTATTCGATTGAACAGTACGGCACATTCTATTTAACGGTACTGCTAATTCGATTTAACGGTACAGCACATTCTGTCTAACGGTACCGCACAATCTATATAATGGGACGGCACATTCGAATTAACGGTAGCGAAAATTCGATGTAACGGTAGCGCAAATTCTATTTAACGGTACCGCACATTCGATCGAGCGGTACTGCACATTCGATTTAACGGTCCCACACAATATTTTTAAAGTCACCTCAAATTCGATCTAACGGTCCCGTGCATTCGATTTAACGGTGCGCACATTCCTGTTAACGGTACCGCACATTTGATAGAGCAGTACCGCACATCTATCTAACGGTACCGCACATTCGTTTAATGGTACTGCACATTAAAATAGCGGTATCGCACATTCGATTGAACGGTACCGCACATTTGATTAACGGTACTGCACATTCGATTTAACGGTACCGCACATTCTATTTAACGGTATACCGCACACACTGTAAATTTTAATTAGTCATATACACATGCCAAAATGGTCAAAGACTAATTTTGCATTAGTCAGAATTTTTGACTAATTTCATCAGTCATATGACTAATTAAAATGGCTAAATACCAATGAAAGTTAGTCATTGTCCAAAATAGTGACGAAGCATAATTAGTCATTTGGGTATCACGAAATTTGATTTCAAAGCTTTATTTGTTATTTTTTTTTCTTAAAGGTTTGTTGATATTTACTTACAAACAACTTCCGCACCACAACATGGATGAATATTAAAAAATTGTTTTTAAAATCACCAATAATTATTAACCCAAGGAATAATGGATATGCTATTTAACAATTTTCGGTTAAGTGTAAACTATAGGATGTCATAAGCAAAATATCCACAATTTTTTTGGGGAAATTGATTATTACTTATATCAAAAACTTAATTAGATATAGGCGATATTCCAGCACCGGTACTAAAACGTCTTCGTCATTTGACTAATTTAGAATTCACAAATGACGTCAGATATACGTAGCCGCGCGCGCGCAGTCTGCAGGCGACAGGCCTCTAGATCTTGATGATTCCGGCGCCATATTTGATATTGCAGTAAGAAATTCCGGAGCCGAGAAAATGTCTTCAATCGCAAGGTGGGTGTATCTTATTACTTTACTGAATTGTGATTTAATAGCAAGTTATTCTTTATTTAGTAATTTTAGAATAGAAAGTTATATTGATGACAAGTAAATTATCAGTTTGTATTTCTGCTTAGCATTGTTCGTTGTTTTAGCCTAACGTTATGCCATATGCATGATATGTGCAGGATACCTCATAGGCCTAACGTGGTTCATTATAGGCTATGATGTGCACAAAAATGTATCTTTATTTATTTTTTGTAAAGTTCATTCTCAGACCAAAACCAGAAAATGTTAACCTGAGTAGGGCTTAGCTTATATACTGTTCAAATCGATGAAATTGTCAGACTGAAAGTAACGGTGAGCAGCGTTATAGCTACGGTGGTCGGCCCTGGGCGGGCCCGACCAGCACGGAGGATTTCTGCCCACCACTCCTGATGAAAAACACTGCTTCCGACCGGCACTAATTTCACATAAAAAAAACTGCTTTAAACGTAACTATTTGTGAATAAAAGTAGTACTTACATTCATATTTCCCTCCTTAATCGTGTTTTATTTGCAATTGTACAAGAATCATGTTTTGCAAAGACAATTTTCCTGAATGTTTAAGACTTAAAAATCTAAAAAAAACTGAAACCAAATTACAATCTAACTTCTTGTACACGTGCACATTAGCGTGAACCAGAGCCTAACAATACATACAGGAAGGCTTTAGCATAATCCTACTTGTGAAGAACAGGACCTAAACTCCCTAGCTAGGTGGAAAAAAAATCGGTTGATTGTAGGGAAATTTTCGCACTCCAGCGAATCTGTACTTTTTTTTAGCCAGCTAGATCGTAGACAGTCCTTTTCAATATCATGTATCACTGGATTGGGGGTGTACATCAATTTGTCATGTTTTCTCGGAAGGGTGTATTACAATTACGTTTCTGGAATAGGATGTAGAGAAATAAACTGAGACTATTGCGCAAATAAGCTTGCATAAAATTTTCACCAAATAGTCACTTATATCTCTAACCACATGGCAGCCTAACAACACACTAAGTCAATGGGGGAAATCAAGCCTAACCATATGTTAATTCGCTGAACCTGTGTCGCAGTAGGCTGCCACTAAAATTATCCGCGGTTTAGAGGGCTGTACGCGTATTTTTTTCCCCAGGACGAACGTGGGCATCGGCCAATCAAATCCATGGATTCCAAACATGTGACGCTTTTTCAAAAAACCTGTTCTGAATCTTTTTTCCTAGTTTTGACCCCAGCTTATGAACGACAAACCTTAATTTTCCTAGAAACTGGATCCCTAACCCACTTTCTAAACCCTAACTCTGATTTCAAACGAATTTGTAAATTCCTGAAAAACCTGAAACCCACGTTCGTCCTGGGAAGAAAAAAAAATGGGTTGTACTACTGGTATGCAGATATTAACGTTAGGGTCAATGGTCTTTGTAGTTAGTATATATGTGTGGTGTAGCTTAATTGTTTTGCTTGACTTTTGGTATGTCAACATGGGTTTTCCGAAGTTCTTGGGGGCACATTTTTAATGCAAATGGCTAATTCACTTTTTCAATTGTAGTTACGTACCACTCGTTGAACAAGGCTAACAATGTACAGGCACAGGTAAATGCTATACTTATGTGCAGTTTTTATTGAACTTTCGAGTAGCCGATTGTCACGATCGTTGATAAGTGACTAAGAAATTTTATTGATGAGGTTTGATAACGTGGAAGATTTGCAAGAATTATATATAGTATTGAATCTCGGACATTTGGTAGTGGCGGATTTTAGTGTATAAGGCAATTATTTTAATGTTTTGAGGGAGATAACATTGGGCTATTATTTCATTAAAAAATGCCAGATTTCTACAGTTTCGAGTGAAATTCAATAAACCAATGCGAATTGTATCCATCTTTGGATAATTCTCATTCTGTTGGTGTGTTCAAAAGAAACAAAAAGTGAGTTCATCAATCCCATTAGCGCATTTGAAAAATCAAGTGCACTACGGTCAATGGCAGGTCGTTCCTACTAGGTAGAAACCGTACTGAGCCCTATATTTGATATCCAAAACTTAAATTCTTTTGAAAGTATTATACTTTTTTGGGTCAACTATGCTCTTTATACTTGTTTGGGCAATCACCCTTTTTTTGAAGCCAATTAAGATCTCTAGTGATGTCAAGAGTGAAGAATTCCTAAAAACTTGCTGATAAATTTGAATTTGTTAGTGATTTTTCAGAATGCTGTTGGGTGTGATCATGTTGAGTGCCAAATCATGCCACAGTAATGACTGTTTCTGCCTTCATGATATTGTGGGGAAATGTCAATGATGTAATGGCTTCGGATAAGGAGAAATTACATGACTGAACAGCATTGGCACTCAGCCTGTGACACCCCAGAAATATTGAAATAAGTAGATAAATTTTAGTACAGAAAAAGAAAGATCAGTTAGATAGTTCATACTTTTTTATACTTTTTATTTTTAATTAAAAATATACTTTTCAAGGGCCAAGTGGATACATTTCTTCAGCACTGATATAGGCTACATGTACAGTATTTCGTACTCATTCACTAATACTGGATCAATCTGCAGAGACGGTACATTTTCTATATGTCTATACCTCTTTTTTTTCAGCTAAAACAGCATTTGCAATGTTCCTGCTCAAATAAGGATCCATTTGCAGGCTTGATGGTTTCAGTCCCCCATCTATCATTTTCCCTTTGTCACGGACAGTCATTGTAGAGTTGATACAAAAAAACTTAGTAAATTGGACTATGTTTATTAGTTTATCAAACTGTTTTTTCCTTACTTTTGACTCATAAAGTTGAGTGCATTGAAATTAGTTTGTCACTTCTGTATTATATGGCATACAAAGTAGTGATGCTACTGCATTGTATTAATTTGGCTTGAATGTGATAACCTGGAAAATGGAATTTAATTAATATAATTCTGCATGAAGTACTGTACCATACCTTGAAATATTAATTAATAATACAATTGTCATTTGAAAGAGTTGAAATAAATCAAGTTCATACAGTAGATGCATGTGTCTAGCACTGCAATAATGAGTTGTGCTTGGAAAAATAATAACATGTCCTTCGCTACTGCACTGAGGAAGAAACAAGGTTGCTGTTAGTACATGTAGTAGGTACTGTATGGCCTAAATGTTTGGTTGTACCAATTCACAGTTATCTTGCATTTCATATTTTGTGAGTTGTACAGCAAGCACATTACTGCTTTAGGAAATACTGATTTAATTCATTAATTTCATCCACTGTTGAAATAATGGCATCATTTGCCTGTTGTCATTGTGTGTTTACTACAAAGGTTTTCACTCGATTATTGAAACATTATAGGTATATTCACAATGGTGTCGCTACCCAGTCAAATATTACCTGTAATATTCAAGGTTGCCAGTGGTTATCTCGCAATGTTAAAACTTTTCAGATTCATATAAAAAAAGGCACTCTGCCTTTTGGCAAACACATGACAAGCATGTTCATATACAAAATGACCATGGGGAAGATTCTGATTCTGATGATGGTGACCTATCAGGTACTGGAGAATTAGAAGAAAATGGGCCTGTACTTGATAATCCTGAAGAGGATTATGATGAAGCATTGGATGCCTTTAAAGAGGCATCACAATTTATACTTGGTTTGAGAGAACAGTATACAGTAAGTGATCAGTCTTGTAGTTATGTTGCTGAAGAAGTTAAAGATATACTTGGTATGGTTAGAGGTAAAATACACACACAAGTACAGGATGTGTTCATTGGCCATCCAGAAGAAGATCAAGTACTGCAAGATCTCTTTCAGAAATCTGATTTTGAATATGCGTTTGAACATTTCAGTAATGTAAAACGCCTTAATTCATATGTAAAGCTGAATTACGATTTTGTTGAGCCTATTGAGTATGTTTTAGGAAGACATCCAAATGGAAAACCAAAGTGCATGCAATATGTTAGTGTTTTAGATACTTTACAAGCCCTTCTAAAGAGAGATGATGTGTTTGCAGAGGTCATTCAAGGCCACAATATGCAAACCGAAACATTGGGATATTATTGTGATAGTTTGCATTACCAAAATAATAAACTTTTTTCTAAAGCCGATCCTTCTCTTCAAATCCAGTTATACTGGGCTGATTTCAACGTTGGTAATCCACTGGGGAACAAAGTAAATAAAACTGAAATTCTCAGCATTTTATTACAGCCTTGGAAATATTCCACCTAAGTATCGTTCTAAATTGTACTTCATTCTGTTGGTTGGGTTGTGTCCCACTGAATTCACCTCAGAATTTGGAATGTTTCAGGTACTTGCCCCATTTATTGATGATGTAAAGATTTTGGAAACTACAGGTATTGATATTCAGAAAGCTCACACATTGTACAATTTAAAAGGATCTGTTTCAATGGTAGTTGCTGACAATTTAGCTGCCCATACAATTGGCGGTTATCAAGAAAGTTTCAATTGTAAGCGTATTTGTAGATTTTGTATGGTTGCACACAGTGAACTAAAAAAACATTTTCGTGACACCTGCAATCTTGTTCCAAGATCCAAAGAATCATATAATTCTCAAGCTGAAATGGTTGAACAAATGCCACAGATGGCAGGTGTATATGGCTTGAAAAAAGTAGTGTTCTTAATAAACTGAGTTATTTTCATGTTGTCTACGGGCAGCCTCCAGACATTGCACATGACTTATTTGAAGGAGTAATTCCCAATGTAATTCTGCATTGTGTGAATGAAGGCTATTTTTCTCTTCAGTACCTAAATGAGCAAGTTGAGAGCTTTCCCTACGAAGGCACAGACAAAACGAACAAACCATCTAAAATGGCAACACAGATTTGCAAGTTCAAAGTCAAACAAAAAGCTGTCCAAACGTGGTGATTTTTGCGTCTCTTTCCCTTAATAGTAGGTGATAAAGTTCCTGTTGATGATGATGTGTGGGAGTTGGTAATTCTTTTGGCAGATATCGTGGAGATTTGTACAGCATCTCAGGTCAATGCAGTTGTGTGTGAATTTCTAGCAGATCTAATTGAATTTTTCTGGGAAAATATTTTAGCAAATTTCCAGATGAAACCATGAAACCAAAGTTTCATTATATTATCCATTACCCAAAGTTGATCCTTCACTTTGGACCTTTAATTCATTGTTGGGCTTTACGATATGAAGGCAAGCATATGTACTTTAAAGAACTGTCTTATCGCACCAAAAACAGGCGAAATTTGTGTAAAACTCTTGCCATTAGACATGAGTATTATAATGCCTGGATGAGATCAAAGTTCACTTATTTGGTTCACGACAATATTGAGCACACATGTGGAAGCCCTACACCAGTCAGAATTTTAATGAACCAGGTTCAACAGCTGCTAAATCCCTACAGCGAAAGACTGTGCAGTTGTTGTTGGAATTACACCAGAGAGATTTGTTGAATTTGCAGTTGTTGAAGTTTGCTGTATCATTGCGGGAGAGGTATTTCTTGTATGTCTGCAAGCTGTAACTGAAGGAAACAGTCGTCATTTCCATGCCTTTGAATTGTCTCTGGGTGGTGCCTATGTAGTAAAAGAAATAACTGAACTTCTGGATTACTACCCACTGCCTGTTTATCGAATAGGTGGGCATAACTTTGTGGCCTTAAGACACAAAATAGACATATTTTGATAACCACTATAGTATACAGTATATTGCGCATGTAGCATGTAGCATATGATGTGCCACCGATATCACTGTAATCAGATTTTTTGTTGTGTGACTTCCATTGCTCTGAAAAGGAGAATTAGTTTTGATATGGTACAGTATTTACAGTACATGCATGAGTTTTTCATCAATTATGCCCATTATGAATTTTGATATACTGTAGTACAGTGCTTAAAACATGCTTTTGAACTTTGAAGACAAGCCAGTTGACCTGCATGCAACTATTACAATACTGTGGGTGTACAAAATATTTAAAAAAAAAACATTTTTGTACTAATTTTCACAGCAATGCAGTACATCACTTTGTTAGCAAATGAGTGCACAAGTTTCATATTGTTTTAGGTTTAGATACTTACTGAAATTGTGGATCACAAAAGAAAAAGGTAGAATTTTCACTTGGTGATGGGGACTCAGTTTCTGCCATTAACCTGCAAGAAAAGGCATGCAACATGTTCATGTTGAGGAAAGTTAAAATGCAGGCTTGGGACAAAGGATTTGATGACTGGGTGGATCTGGATGACTGCACAGAGATGGTGCCAAGCAATTCTAAGATTCAGGTAGTAGATGAAGAAGAGGTTAGCTTTTCAGGCACAGGAGATGGAAGTCTGGAGTCTACAGATATTTCGGACACTGGGTATTTGTTGCTTTTTATGTATTTCAATTTGCTTCAAATTTTCTCTTTATTTCTTTTTTCCAGAACATTTGTTCAGGTGGGTAGGGTACAGATATACATCTGTACCCTACCCACCTGATTTGATTTTTTTAAATTCTATCCTAATTTTTCCTTAGATTTTGCTATTCTCACAACCTTACATAGCCTTGCAGAAGGCTACGGCCTAGCCATGCTACTGTGCATGGTAAGCAGGGATATAAATCTTCCGTATTTATACGGAAATCCGTTTTTTTTTAATTCCAATAAAGTTCCACAAAATTGTACGAATATCATAGACACAACGCTCAAAATTGCCCGTTGCAGCAAGCTAACTTCAATTTTTCACTCATGATCAACCAAAATACCATTTCCTGTTACACATCGCATTGCACTGTACAACATTGTGCCGTGTGAACATCGTTGTGTACGTGCGAACGTCAAATCGCCAAAGCTCATTTCTGTCGTTGAAAACCTTGCCTCTTTCACGTTGATTGGACTGCTAATTAATATCTTCGTAACTGCTGGTGCTGGACATTAGTTTCGGAATTAACGCTTGTGATATTTGTGAGCAGCGGAAATCTACGGGATACGCGTATGATAGTCGATATTCGTGATCGCATTAGAATGTGAGACTGATTTTTATTCCGGAGTTCGCTGCGTCGTATTCGAAACTTTGAGCTAGCCTAACATATCGATAGTGTGTAAGTAGTCAGAGCTAGGAGTAGGATGTGTTAGCGCTATGAGCTAGCCTAACATATAACGATAGTGTGTAAGTAGTCAGAGCTAGGAGTAGGATGTGTTAGCGCTATTACTGTAGTACTACTTTCCTTACTGGTGTGAGTGTTACTGGTGTGAGTGTTAGCATAACAGTAGTACTAAGAACATCGATAGTTTCAAAAATGGAGCTTGATAGAACAGCAGACATTCGTAAGGTGGATCATGGGATAAAGAACAGATGGAACTGGAAATGGATGGAAGTGAAAGATACCAATGAGACAGTTCTCAGTGATTACATGAGGAAGATTGACAAACCAGGCTTTGCAAGATGTAAAATTTGCAACTGTGATATAAATTACGGCAGTGGTGGGAAGAGATATTTGGTAGCACACAGTATGAAGAAGAAACAATTCATCTTTGCACCGTGCACCCTACAAACGAAATGTTCAACGCGTACATATTCATGCAAATTTACTATGAATACGAGCATCAAAGACTTTGTGTAGCTGTTAATTAACACGAGCGTTTAGAATTGATTGCGCGCGTGTGTAACATGAATCTGGTTAGTGCGCGCTTATGACGCACGCAGAATGAACATAGTATATTTTCAAAGAATGCGTTTTATGGGCGCAGTACGCTCATGTTGTTTTATGGCGCAACATGACATGGCCTGCAGTAAATAACGTCAGTTGTAATACGTGAAAAAGAAAGGCGAATTCAATTTGGAAAGACGCTTTCGAGCATAGAAAATCGCTAAGAAATGTATGTTGACTGAGAAATGATAAGATACGTTATTTTGTATGCATTCGCATATTTTTCAAGTCCAATACTTTTGAGAGCTCAGAGATGTCCTATTTATGAACGGGAATACAAATCAGGGTCCCTGGTATTAAATGTCATTTAAGACCAGTGATGACGTCATCAAAGGGAACCCCTTGATGATGTCGTCACTGGTCTTGGACCCTGATATTTATTCCCTGAATAGTGACCATTTTGATAAAGGCCAATATCAAAATGTATTGAGATATCATAAAATGAGTGGGCAGGACTTAATGTAAAATTCTTGAAACCGTAATAAATATCAGGCATCAGAGCTTTGACACCATTGGTGTCTGGTTAGACTGGTTGTAATCATAAAATTTTGTAAAACTGAAAAGTTTTTGAGTTGTTTATAGGCTACTGCTTTATTATTAAATTGGTTAATTTATCTTGAACATTTCTTTCCTTATTAAGATACAGTGCAGAGTTTGACAGTACCCTAGCATCTTCCGCAGAAGACTCACTTATAATGTCAACTAACAATGCAGACATTGCCACCTCCCCAGTTTCACCATCATCAAGTAGTACCAGGCCCTTGACATCCCCATCCTCTGTATGCTGGGAATCCGCCTTTAAATTGCCATCATTTCCATCGCATATAAAGTTAAAGCTAGACCAGAAGCAAATACTAAAAGAAGGAGAGCGATCTGCACTTTTGGAGAAAATTTACCACGCTGTTACGAAGCACACATAGTGAGTTTTGTTATTTTAGCAAGTTGTCAATATTATTTGCGCAATTTGTCAGCATGCAAGTACACTGCATAGTCTGATGATCTGATCATAATCATTCACATGATTTGGGAGGTTGGGTAGAAAGAGTCACAAAAAATATGTAGCTATAGTCAATTTGGCACCCTTCAACACGTTTTGCAACCACCTGAAGTGGACGATTTGGCCTGAATCAGCCCATAATCCCCAAATATTAAACCAAACGTGGTAAGAGTTAAGTTTACCTGTGACAAGTAGTCACAAACATAAATAGATACATGATGCCCCCGGGGGGCTGCCCATGGCTCAGGAGACTGAACATATAATTTGAATTCAAATTATATGTTAAGTGACGCTTCACAAGAGAGGCTGTTGTTGACCCTTAACACGTCCTGCGACCACCTGGTGGACGATTTGGTTATCCACGCCCCACCAGCCTGAATCAGCCAATAATCTTCAAATAACCAAACGTGTTAAGAGTTAATATTGATTGATGATGCTCCAAGTAACTGGTATTGTATGGGACCATTATGATTTTTTGTTTAAATATTTTTGCAAATGATGTCATGTTTTTAAGAAAAGTACGACCATTGCTCTATACATTATTAAACAAAATAAGGATGTGACTACACTTAATGTATATAACTGTTCTACACAAGTATATATCATGTATTTCAATTTTCAGTACATGTTTGCCTAACATGGCAATGATGGCAAGATGATTGACAGATTGTACCTTTCAGAAAGAACCACTTCATCTCAAGCACTCATATCATTGAGTATCTTTTTATTGATCCATGCCTGACTATTTTCAAATAGTCAATTCGCATTTTGCATTAGTCTTTAAGTAGACTTCCTATGGCTCAGCTAAAGATACTACAGTATATGATATGAACAGCTGAATGTCATACTTAATTTTTTTTCTTTCATGATCACAGACGGGATTATCGACTTGACCCATCAAAATGGGTTTGAAATTGGCAACATTAGACAGAACTCTTATGTAATCATATTGAGTGTAAAGCTTCCAAAATGTTTTAAAGCAGTGCAGCTTATTCAGGAATATTTCTTTGAATTTAATTGAATTTTTATTTCCACAAAATGTATACAATATTAACAATACATAAATCCAGAGAACATATAAGTGTGGAGGAGGTCTACGAAAGTTAAAAACTTGATAAAGCAGACCCCCTTAACAAAAAGTACGAAACATAAACAATATGGAAACATCCTATCCACAATGAACATATAAGTTTAGACTACATTCCTCATCTTCCCTTGTCATCTCATAGGTCTGATATTTCAGAATTTTTTGTAAAATTGCATTAATTGTTCACTTCCTATATTATGTACTGTATCAAAACATTTTGAAACTTTAATTAGCAATCTGGTATTTCAGATATTGTGGCTTATGTGGTATGGCATCCAATAAAGTATTCTTTAAATTTTTGTGTGAAACAGAACATGTTAAGTTTATGCACAGTGCTGCAATGATGTTCACATCCCCCTGAAATTGACATTATGAAGGAAAAATGTGCAGGCAATTGAAAAGAGGAATTGGCAACCTCTCTGAAACAGCAAAACTAGGGCACTTTGCTGAGAGTTCAGCTGAAGAGATGTAAGGTTTTGTTAACTTATCCAAGCTTTATCCACTGACATCATTACTTTAATAGATCAGTAGCTAATGATTGATAATCAAGGCATGAGCAATTTTGTTTGAAAGATTATTATTTTTGGTTCATCTTTAAGGTATTTTCATTAAATGAATATGTTCAAGAGAAATTTAACATATTTTGATTCTGTTGTACAGTACATGCATAATACTACTAAAACCATTAATCAGTGCCACTATCTTTCTAAGTACCTGTACTGATGGTAATATGGTACTTTTCATTTTGTGGCACTGTACCAGAACCAATAATTACCAAAAAATTTTAGGTAGTGGTATACCATGCAACATTAGTGGCTAGTTTATGTGAAAAGTGTGAAACATACAAATTCACATACTGGGTTCATACAATGGTTACGACCCCTTTTGGTATAAAAGTAGGGCATTTGCTGAAATTGTTATTCCCTTATAATTGATATGAATAACCACATGCACAGACACATGGTACTGTCAATACCTAAATGGGATGTGCGGTTACCATATATTATTAGCTGCTAAATGCTTGCAAAGTTTGACAATTAAACATAAGTGCATTAATTACAACAATTTTTCATTCAATTTCACAGTTACCCCACATCGAACCAGTACACCAGCGTCGTAGACTTGCTGTTTAAGCAGTACCCAAATCTAGGTCAGCAATCCGACATGGCTGTGCACAATGCAAAAGTAAGATTAAAGTATTATCATTCAATCTTGGCACTTTGAAGGATTTTATATGGAGGGCAAAGCTCAAAATTTGCATTTAAGCCCATTAGTCCTGGGCTAGTTGATTTTATGTATGGGCTAGCACAATTTCAATCATTGAAGCCTGTCGAGCTATTACAAAAAAGGGTTTGTTGATGCACTTCCAAAAATGTTTTACGTCCATCTGAAGTTTTTATATGGAAGGGCTGCTATATATATATATATATAAATCTGAGCCTTGAACTTTAAGTGGGTCAAGCACCCATTCATCTTGGTTTACATCGCAGTCAGCGCTGCAGATGCAGAGTGTTACAAGTTTCAGAAAAACATAGGCCTTTAGTTACCTGTAAATGGATAATTTATTAAGAAGTTTATATATAGATCTTTATTTTGCTTACTGAAAACATGTGGAGCTACATAATTATTGACATCACTCATGTTGACAAACGTAGCATTTATGTTTTGTGCTTTTTCGATTCAGGTACCCAAATGTTCGGTTGGATCCTCGAGTACCCGACTTGGGCTAGTGATGAACCATATTTTAAACCCTTATGGAGGGTGTATTTGTGTTGAGAATGACAGGACATACTAACGACTACAAGTATATCACCAAGTGCAGTTAATCAGATTCCTTTAGGAACTGTCCACAATTTATAACATCAGTATTTTCTTCTGGATCCCCAGCCATACAAGTATATCTGAAAAATCATAAGTCTTATTTGGCTGCTGAAAAGCCAATCAACTTCAATCACACATATTTTATGATTTAACATTTAAATATAAAACAAGCATTACCACTATGTTAATTCCATCTTTTGAATATCTTTTACTTTTTAACACAGTTATGTTAACTTGTTTTCCAAGAACTCCTATATTTTCTACTGTAACTCCACGTCCCAAATCTTCTACTTTATATGCCAAACTTACTTTTTTAATATACTGTTATCTCTTCCATCACCCCACTTCTCTCGTATTTTCTTCAGTCCTCAAGCTTCATCTGACTTCAACCTTTTTTCTCTCACATATTAACTCTGTACTATTATACTTAAAACCTAATTCTCCATATTTTCAACTGTGTTGTTGAATTTATTTCTTATGCTGAAGTGTCCACCAGACTCCTTTATTGTTATTATTTATTCGCTTTTATTTTGAACATACTGTGGCATAATATAACTCTGGCTGTCAATATGCCATCAAACCAACCAACCAGCCATTGTTGCTATACTTCATATCTAATTTAGATTCAAGTGTATGAAAAGGGTTATAAATATTTAAGAATTATTGCCTTTTAAAGTTTGTTGTTCTTCTCAGAGGCTGTGGAAGCACCGAATGCAATATAAATTCGCAAATGCCCGCAAACGTGAGGACAAGGAATTGGCAGTGGTCCTGTCACGAACGAGAACAACTGCCCACAAGGACCTGCCACCCCAAACCAAACGGGCACCTCCACAGTGGGGGATGGTAAATTATTTACCAGAAAGACTACCATCTGAGGACGACTTCTCTATTTCAGCCCACAAGCAGTGGATGAAAACTGAAAAATCAAAATAGAAACCAAATTTTGAACGTGTGGCAGTTTGCATGGCAGCAACACTGTCAGATCGGCGCAATCTTATTATCAAAGATTGCGCAACAATTTCCACTGTCAAGGCAGAATACCCCTGGCTCTTTGATGAAGACGAGGTTAGTTACTTCCGGTAATTGTATTTACCCTCAACTTAGCAAGGCTTAGCTGCTGCCGTCATCTTCAAATATATGATTACTGTACACACTGTTTCAAATATTGGGGGGGGGGGGGCATTTGCTTGGGTGCAGGCGCATCGCAACCTTTTTACAAATTTTTTGGATAAAAAAGGTACCACATTATTGTGAAAGGGGTCCGAAACATTGCTATGGCTTTCGTACTGCCCCTTATATAAGGTAACTTACACATAACCAGCTACAGCCCTCTAAAACTTGGCATTTAGGAATTTGTTTCCCCTGCCGCTGGCAGGTCGCTGTAGCATGTAGCCTCCACACCAGCAGTAATTGCAGCCAATATGAAAAAGGGTATACATACACCACGTTGTACGTTGATATATTACCCACACCGCACGCAGCCCACACCCCCAAAACGACACATTCCCTTGAAAATCGCACCAAAAATAAACCAAACACAATCAAAATATCTGCTGTCTTTGCACCGATTTCTACCTGAATTTTTGGCCAACATTGAACGGGGGAACGGGGGCTTCTTCAATTTTGTCGAAGATTGCAGGTCATATAGTACTCAGATACAATATTGTCTTTAGCTGGTACTAATTGTTTTTGACGAGTAGTAATAACACCCATCTTTATAGTGAGATTAACTTATATAAGTGGTCCAGTTTTGTATATTGTGCCTGCATCTCACAAGGCTTAACCTTTTGGGGTTAGTTCATGGGTGGTCAGATTTATAGGGGCTTAGGGGAGGGAGTGCCCAAGGAACTAATTACATAATGAAACCTTATGTGAAGTAACTGTGAGATGCAGGCACAAGCTACAAAATTAGATTACCTAAGTTAAATGATTCTCCTAAATATTCCCATTCGAGAGATTGGACTAAGGACAAGTAAGCCAGGGACAACCAGTAGTTAGGTACTAATGGACAATATTTTTTACAGAGCTTGTTCGACAGACGGCCTGAAATTTCAGCTGCTCCTGCACTAACACCCACTAGAAGTAACCTTTACATTCAACTTGATTTTTTCCCTCACAACCATTAATGTAAATATCAGTGACTGATGTGCAAGTAGGTTTATTGTGTAAACCCTGAAATTAATATTTCTGTATATTTATTTCCAGCAGGTATGCAAATAATTTGGTCGAATTCAAGGACCTGATGTGGAGGGCATCCAGGATTTGTTGCAGGAAGGTCTTATGAAGTATGGCAAATCTGTACTTAAGGTGTGCCAGTCGATGAAGAGAAAGGATGAGGTCTTTTCCTGGGCAGTTGATGAGATGCAAGGGCAACGAGATGAGCAGAGTAAGAAAGGTACATTCCATTATTTGGTTATTTATTAATATTCAGTGAGGAAGTGTTGAATGATTTATCTCTTTGATTTAATAGAGCCCAAGTTGGGAATGGTTTAAAGATTCAGGTAACATGGAATTAGAGGAGGGACTTAACCTCAGATGTAATGTTGCACGGTATACCAGTATTTAAAAAAAATATTGGTAATTACCAGTTCGAGCAAGGTACGATACCACAAAAATGAAAGGACCGAAGTACCATCAGTGGCGATACTTATGAAATAGTGTAACTGGTGATAGCATGTATTACACATAGCCTGTATCACATAGTTCTGAAGACAAAGTAACTGAAGTATGTTGCTTATTTATCTTTTTTGGGAACCCAAGTATATCTGTGAAAACACTGTATTATCGGGTGCCATTTTTGTCAGTACAACTAGTACTTGTTTTCAACAGTACCGTGCAATTTCACTCAGATGGGTTCATCAGCACGAAAGCAAGCATCAAATAGTGGATCCTAAATAATTGAAGCAGACATTTTGCCTGTCATGTTTATGACACACATGTTTATGATTGCTTGTGTAGTGCTTCCCGGGTCAGAAGTAAAAAGGAATCCTGATCAATGAAGGAAGACAGTTTTGCTGTCATTTTGTACAGGTTATCAGCAGAGCTCTGACAAGGTTTATAATAGTTATATTGTTATGAATTGCAATAAAGACCTGGTGAGAAGGAGCCATGTTATGAATTCGTATAAAGTCCACGAAAGGGCTATCCCGAGGTTTGTCCGATTTAACAATAACACAAGGTGCTGCAGAATAATAAAGATGAAGCATTATTCAGAAGCATTAAAATTCCGTTTTTAACTTGGGTTTATTTCTCTGCCATACACTTCTGCTGCAAAACAGTTACAGTATTAACCTTACGGTATATTCCACACACGTCATTTCTCAGAAAATGTATAAGTCCAAAAAATTACTTAAACTTTGTCTCAACTTTCCTGTCTATCAACTCTTTCTGTTCAACTCTATCCAAAAAACCTTCTCCGTTTACAGACCCTTTTCTGTTAAACTCTCTCCCAAAAAACCTTCTCGCTTGCGCGATTTCTGCAAATGAGTTTTGTAAGAAAATCCGACCAATCACATTCAAGTATTCTTTCTCAAAATATCTCTACCCTACTTAATATTCGTATATCTCCTGATCCAATCACAGCACAGCTAGTAGCCGATCGCAGTAACCCGTCCCTTATGTTCCAACCAATGAGTGTAAATTGCACTCACGTGCGGATCTATCAGTTGCGTGATTTCCTAGAAACCGCTAAAAGCAGGTATTCTGCTCAAATTCTATTGTCTCAGCTAATCCCTTAACCCAGATGAGATATATTGAATAAGATAATTATTCTGTGGGAACGAGAGATTTTGCAAGTGAAAAACAACCCTGGCTTATTGACCCTAGTTGACTTTGAATATCAGTCGCTTCCTTTGTTCTAAAAACATCACAATACGACAATATGTTCACTAGTAATTTTGTAAGGGTTTTGTTAAAGAAGAGTTTTCATTATCTCCAGTTAAACAAGTTTGACCATTGGGCAATATCTGTCCAAATATATCAAAATTTGATCAATGACATTCAGCAAATACTGTCCTTTTATTTCTGTATTGTCTGTACCAGTAGTTTATCCAGGTTTCTCTTCCAGGGGGCAAATTTCAATGTATAAGAGTAGTAACCGACTTTATGTGGGTATCATTGTCATTGTACACATCTAATTATAATCCTTTTTATTTTGTCAACAGATGCCACTGCTTTAGCGGCTGTGCTTGGTATTCCATTGCTGTTGAAGGAGAAACTAAAAAGCTTCCTGATATTTGCTGATGAAAGTGTAAGGACACATTTAACCCTTCAAGTTCCATGGGATCTTGTCACAATTGATTTGCAAGTGCACTTTTCAAAAAATTAAAACAAGACTTTACCATTTCGCTACGTTACAGGGATGGTGTTGGTATCATTCGAAAGAGCTAATCTTCTTTCAGAAAATGACACTTTTTTATGGGGGTATTGAATACTGCCCTCCACCACACAAGGGCAGTCGGGACAAAGGGGAAAAAGTTCCCCTTTACAGTGTTGGATATATATATATTTCACTTGGGAACAATGGCAGTTTTTGACAAAATATGAATGAAAATTGGCATAAAATCCAACAAAGTTTGCTTGAAATTCTGATGTAACCTCAAAAGCCAAAAAAAGGGTCAAGTACCAAAAAATGGAAATTTTGTAGAACAAGTCTCTAGGATCAAGGGCATGTAGTGTGGGGGAAATTTCTCCCAGCCATGTAAAGTCCGCCATTCAGTGGGTTGGGGTGCTGGGGAAAGGTATGAGGTTCTTGTTGTATTCGCCATTGTGTGCCCTTTTTCAACACATAGTGCCCCTTTCGCTGGGATTTGTCCCCTGCCCTATTCACATGTAGGCGTCCCTGCTTGTACATTCTTTTACCAAAAGAATATATGTGGATGCCTTTATGATCTGTAGATGGCCCCAAATGTTTTTGTTAGTGATATATATGGTCAATTTCATTTAAACTTAGCATGGTGGTGTTGGTATAAACATTTGCCATTTTAATTTGTTCAGATTAATTTTCATGAGTGGACAGGGACAGATATAAATTTCCTACAAAATGCTCGTAAATCTCATGAGAAGTAATGTGATGGGTGTTAAACCATAATTAATAGCCAGTTTGAATTTCATCTTGAAAGCAAAATGTTTTTTAATGGTATTTGGAACAACAGTTGGCACTAACTGAAGGTGAAGAGTTGGTCTCCGAAAATGTAGGCCATGTGACCATACCTTTGACGCATAAGGAACAGCTGTGCCAAAAATATGACCTGTAAAACTGTTCATAATCTAAGCACATTAGTATTATGAATTTCTTATCAATATATGTGTGAAGTGTATGGTGTTGGCAGATTGTTTTGTGATGTTATTGTTACTTTTGAATTGTCCAGGGTTAGTGTTAGAACTAATTTTCAACAGAGAAAACAAATTTTCCAAATTTAAATGCAGCTTGATTGGTTGGGATTTATTTCACTTGTCGTGAAACTGCATGCAGCTAGACAACATCCATTTTGCTTAAAATCAAACTTGAATGGGAATTTAAAAAAGTGGTGTAGAAAGCAAAATTATTTCAGGTTCAAGTAGGGTGACTAAAAGCCACATTGATACCTATAATCTCCTGTACCATACCATACCATGTAACATATTATGGTGTATTTTCTTGCTTATAGAATGAAGACCCCCAAGCCCTTTACATCAGGGGAAATGTTGCCACTTATGGAGAATCAACCTGCTTTACAATATTTGTTGATGGGGAAGAAGTTGGATCTTGCAGTCGGTTGATTTCGGCTTTGTCTTCATACATTGCATCATTTTACGTTTTCAACTTAGCTTACCCCACTGTTTGCAAGAAGACCATGGTATTCATTCAGAAAATCATCTTAAACATTAATGACAATTTAAAGTTAGACCGTTCCATTTTAAGTGTGTTGGAGAGGGTTAATCAAAACCTCTAGGTGTAAAAACAAGAATAGACCTCTGACCGTTGTCGTTTGTCTGCTGTTAAAACGAAATTATCATACTTTAAACTAGTTGATACTTAAAATGTAATTCATAATAAGATTTAAATATTTAGCCCTCTACATATATTGTGCAGAATAAACCCACTTTACAATATTTGATGGGGCAAAAGATGGCTCTTGCAGTTGGTTGATTTCAGCTCTGTCAGCATACACATAGCATCATACTATGTTTTCAACTTGGCTTATCCCACTGTTTGTAAGAAGACCATGGTTTTCATCCAGAAAATCATCCAGTATTTTCTGGTCAACTTCACACTTGTTGTGTAGCAGTACATTTTAAAGCAAGGAATTGAGTCATGACATGACATGTTTTTAATAGAACTTTGACTTTTCAGGTCTTATTACAATTTATTTGTCCATTATGTATGAGTGGACATACTGCTGTATAATTTTTATATCAATATATTGTATTTTCAATCTTCTGACACAATTTGGTGATTGGGACAGCCATTTGGGACCAACTTGTTTATAATATTTAGAAGTATCACCCCATTCTAGCTGTAGCACTCCTATTGAGGCTTTCCATGTATGCTGTTCAAGATATGTTATAGCAATAAATGATGGTAAAATAAAGCCATGGTTTCTGTATTTTTCATTCAAACATACCTTTTCAACCTTGCAATAGGATTTCCTTCATTTACCCTACAAGATTGCCCAATTTGTTTTTGTTTTTTATGGGGGGGGGGGGATTTTATTAGCAACAGCCACCAGGAACCCTGGAGCATTATCAATTTAATGCATGAGTGAAACTTACAGATTTTATGCACACAAAGATCTCCACACAAACTGGAAATTAAAATAAGGATGTGCATTGGTGCGTAAAGATTTTGACCTCAGTTTGCTCAATGAGGGGTGATCAATGGGAGTAAACTCAATTGCGGGGGGGGG
>KN887193.1:20400-56751 GCA_000934455.1 Apostichopus parvimensis
GGGGGGGATTTTCGTGATGAATGGCGCATTAGTCCGATGACTAATGAATAACAGGTCAAGTGTTGTGCAGGACTAATTTTGGAAGTCACCAGACTAATTGAATGGTCATATGACTATGATATATTAGTCACTTGACTAGTTTGTCATATTAGTCATACGACTAATCTTTGCTGGTTAGTCATTTGACTAATTTTAATTTGGCGTACGAAGCACTGTGCAGGACTAATTTTAATTAGTCAATTTAACTAACTTAGATTAACAGTGCATTCGAGTTAACGGAACCGCACATTCCATGTAACGGTACCGCATATTATATTGAACGGTACCGTATATTCTATTGAACGGTACCGCACATTCGATTTAACGGTTACGCACATTCGAATGTTTGGTATCGCACATTCGATTTAACGGTACCGCACATTCCATTTAACGGTACCGCACTTTCTATTGAACGTTAACTCAAATTCGATTTACCGGTACCGCACTTTCGATTTAACGGTGACGCACATTCGATTTAACGGTAACGCACATTCAAATGTGCGGTACTGCACATTCGATTTAACGGTACCGCACATTCGATTTAACGGTACCGCACAATCCATTGAACGGTACCGCACATTCAATTGAACGGTACCGCACATTCGAATGTTATAATCCGCACATTCAATTTAACGGTACCGCTTATTCGATTGAACAGTACCCCACATTCTAATTCGATTTAACGGTACAGCACATTCTGTCGAACGGTACCGCACAATCTTTTAATGGGACCGCACATTCTATTTAACGGTACCGCACATTCAAAATGTGATGTCCGTTAACTGGAATGTGCGATACCGTTAAATCAAATATGCGGTACCGGTCAATAGAATGTGCGGTACCGTTACATCGAATGTGCGAACCGTTCAATCAAATGTGCGGTACCGATATATCAAATGTTAGGCACCTTTAAATGGGATGTGCAGTACCGTTCAAACGAATGTGCGGTACCGTTAATTGTAATGTGCGGTACCGTTAAATCAAATATGCGGTACCGTTTACTCGAATGTGCGGGACCGTTCATTCGAATGTGCGGTACCGTTAAATCGAATGTGATGTACCGTTCAATAGAATGTGCGATACCGTTATAGAAGAAAAAAGGGCGGGACAGTTCAATCGAATTTTCGGTACCGTTTAATCAAATGTGCGGTACCGTTCGATAAAAGGTGCGGTACCGTTAAATAGAACTTGCGGTACCGTTATATCGAATATGCAGTACTGTTAAATCGAATGTAATGTACCGTTCAATCGAATGTGCGATACCGTTCAACATAAAGTGCATTACCGCTAAATAGAACGTGCGGTACCGCTATATGGAAAGTGCGGTACCGTTCAATAGAATAGGCGGTACCGTTAAATAGAACGTGCTAACCGTAACAACAAAATTTGCGTTTCAATTAAATCGAATGTGATGTACCGTTCAATAGAATGTGCGGAAACGTTCAATAGAATATGCGGTGCCATTAAATAGAACGAGCGGTACCGTTCAATCGAAAGTGCGGTACCGTTAAAAAGAATGTGCGGTACCGTTAACTATAATGTGCGGTACCGTTCCATTGAATGTGTGGTAGCGTTAAATCGAATGTGCGGTACCGTTGAATCTAATGTGCGGTACTGTTAAATGGAATGTGCAGTACAATTAAATCGAATGTTCGGCACTGTTAAATAGTTTAAGCGGTACCGTTAAATAGAATGTGCCGTACCGTTAAATAGAATGAGCGGTACCTTTAGATCAAAATAATGTGCATTAACGTTAAATTCAATGTGCGGTACCGTTAAATCGAATTTGCGTACCGTTCAATCGAATGTGCGGGAGTGTTAAAATGCAATGTGCGGTACCGTTCAAAAGAATGTGCAGTACCGTTAAATCGAATGTTCGGTACCGTTCAATAGAATGGGTGGTACCGTTAAATCGACTGTGCAGTACCATTCAACAGAATGTGCAGGACCGTTCAATAGAATGTGCGGTACGGTTCAATAGAAAGAGCGGGAGGTTAAATAGAATGTGCGATATCGTTGAATGGAATGTGCGGTACCGTCAAATTGAATGTGCTGTACCGTCAAATCGAATGGGCGGTGCCGTTGGATCTAATGTGCGATACCGTTAAATGGAATGTGCAGTACAATTAAATAGAAGGTGCAAAATAGTAAAATCGAATGTGCGAACCGTTCAATCGAATGTGCGGAACCGATCAGTTGAATATGCAATACCGTAAAGTAGAATGTGCGGTACCGTTAAATCTAATATGCGGTACCGTTAAATATAATGTGCAGTATTTTTGAATGGAATGTGCGGTACCGTCAAATTGAATGTGCGTTACCATTAAATAGAATGTGCGGTACCGTTCAATAGAATGTGCGGTACCGCTAAATAGAACGTGCGGTACCGTTATATCGAATGTGCATACCGTTAAATCGAATGTACCGTACCGTTCAATCGAATATGCAGTGCCGTTAAATCGAATGTGCGCTACCGTTCATCACTAGAGGCGTTACCGTTAAATAGAACGTGCGGTACCGTTAAATATAATGTGCTGCACCGTTCAATAGAATGTGCAGAACCGTTATATCAAATGTGCGCTAATGTAAAATAGAATGTGCGTTACCCTTAAATATAATGTGCCGTACCGTTAAATAGAATGTGCGGAGCCGTTCCATAGAATGTGCGGTACCGTTAAATCGAATTTGCGGTTCCGTTGAATGTAATGTGCAGTACCGTTAAATGAAATGTGCGGTACAATAAATTAAATGGAATGTGCTATACCGTTAATCGAATGTGCAGTACAGTTCAATATAATGTGCGGTACCGTTAAATCGAATGTGCAAACCGTTCAATAGAGTGTGCAGAACCGATCAATGCAATATGCTGTAAAGTTCAATGGAATGAGCGGAACCGATCAATCGAATATGCGGTACTGTTTAATCGAATATGCGGTACCGTAAAATATATTGTGCGTTACCGTTAAATTGAATATGCGGTACCATTAAATAGAATGTGCGGTACCGTTAAATGGAATGTGCGGTACTGTTCATTAGAATATGCGGTACCGTTAAATCGAATATGATGTACCGTTCCATAGAATGTGTTGTATCGTTCAATGGAATGTGCGGTACCGTTCAATATAATGTGAGGTACCGTTAAACAGTATGTGCGAAACCGTTATATCAAATTTGCGTTAATGCAAAGTAGAATGTGCGGTACACTTGAATCGAATGTGTGGTACCGTTAAATAGAATGTGCGGTACCGTTCTATAGAATGTGCCGTACCGTGTAATCGAATGAGCGGTACCGTTAAATTGAATGTGCGGTACCATGAAATAGAATGTCCGGTACCGTTAAATGGAATGTGCGGTACCGTCAAATAGAACGTGCGTTACCGTTTAATTGAATATGCGGTACCGTTATATAGAATGTGCGGTACCGTTCAAAAGAATGTGCAGTACCTTTAAATAGACCGAGCGGTACCGTTCAATCGAAAGTGCGGTACCGCTCGTTCGAATTTGCGGTTCTGTTAAATATAATGTGCGGCACCGTTCGATAGAATGTGCAGTACCGTTAAATCGAAAGTGCGGTACCGTTGAATCTAATGTGCGGTACCGTTAAATCGATTGTTCCGCAACGTTAAATAGTTAAATCGGTACCATTAAATAGAATGTGCCGTACCATTAAATCGAATGTTCGGTACTTTAAGATCAAAAATAATGTGCGGTACTGTTAAATCGAATGTGCGGTACCGTTAAATCAAATGTGCGGTTGTGTTAAATCGAATGTGCGTTACCGTTCAATCGAATGTGCGGTAACGTTACATAAAATGTGCGGTACCGTTAAATAGAAAGTGCGGCAACGTAAAATCGAATGTGCGGCACCGTTAAATCGAATGTGCGGTACCGTTAAATGTAATGTGCGGTACCGTTATATTGAATGTGTGGTACCTTTTAATAGAATGTGCGGTACCGTTAAATCGAATGTGCGGTACCGTTACATCGAATGTGCGGTACCGTTAAATCGAATTTGCGGTATCGTTCAATATAATGTGCGGTACCGTTCATTTGAATGTGCGATACCGTTTAATCGAATCTGCGTACACTTCAATAGAATGTGCGGTACCGTTAATTCGAATGTGCGAACCGTTCAATAGAATGTGCGGTACCGTAAAATAGATCGTGCGGTACCATTAAATTGATTTTCGGTACAATTAAATAGAATGTGCGGTACCTTTAAATGAAATGTGCGGTACCGCTCCTTAGAATGTGCGGTACCGTTAAATCGAATGTGCGGTATCGTTAAATAGAATGTGCGGTACCGTTAAATCGAATATGCGGTACCGTTCAATAGACTATGCGGTACCGTTCAATTAAAAAGATTGTGCGGTACCCTTAAATTGAATGTGTGTTACCATTAAATATAATGTGCGGTAACGGTAAATCGAATATGCAGCACCGTTTAATCGAATGTGCGGTACCGTTAAATCAAATATGCGGTACCGTTAACTCGAATGTGCGGGACCGTTCAATCGAATGTGCGGTCCCATTAAATCGAATGTGATGTACCGTTCAATAGAATGTGCGGTATCGTTTAATAGAATGTGCGGTGCCGTTAAATCGAATGTGCGGTACCTTTAAATAGAACAAGCGGTACCGTTCAATCAAAAGCGCGGTACCCTTAAAAGATAGGGCCAGACAATTTTAATTATATTCTCAAAAAAATATATATTAATACAAAATAACACGTCAACAAATCTCAATCTTCATTGCGTCTTCTTGTAGAGATGACAGGCGTTGGAAACCACCAACAATTTTTGAATAGGCCGACCAAGCCTGTGACGTAAAAGTTGCACAATGCAAATATGCTTTTTCTAACATTTACGGCATTTATTGCATTTGGTCACTCTGTTACGTTAATGCGAAGTCTAGATTTTCTTCTCGATTACGAGAAAAATCAGCTGGTATATTATTCATCTGAATTTATTTTTATGATTTACAACAATGTTTGGTGAAAAGCAGTCACTTTGTAGCACACGAAGAAGATAAATATATTGCTTAAACAATATCGGAATATGAAATCTGGACCAGAGCCGTACGTTTTCCAACCTGTTCATCAGAGAGCAAGACCAAGTGACAGCACTAGTACCAGTTCCGCTAATCAACCTGACATTACTGTTAGTGTAAGCGTTACTAACGTTAGCGCGGTGCATGAACTACCTTCCTCTCTCGATGCGAGACTATCGAATTTGGACTGGTGTTTATGTGGAGGGTGTATGAAGATGCCAACGAGGAAGGAATGCTTGTGTTGCTCTGAAATGTCAGCGTTAAATGACCGTTTCAATGAAATGGGTTTTGAGTCGAACAACTGCATTGCAAATCACACAGACTTCCCTGTTCTTTGTTTGAATAGGACAGTGCTGCGAACAAATTACATAATGCAAAGACATGTGAGAGGTGATGACACAGCATTACCAAATCAACTTCCCAACAGGTATGATACTTCAACTTTCTTTGACGTATACAGACTAGTACAGTATTGTCTTTTAATGCTGACATGTGAACGTTGCTGGCCTATGGCACTGCTCAATATGGGGCGAAATTTGGTCAAGGATTTGAGTTATATTAACCATGTTAATTTAAGAGACCATAGGAGTTTCTTCAATCACGTCAGCGAAATAACTAAACTGTTCGAATTACAGGAAGAGGAGAGGGGTAGACAAGCAAGAAAGTCTCCCCCCCCCCTCCCACTGTGCAATTGCTAAGGGTACCAAAGGGAAGGGCCCTTTGTAAAAACAAGGCAGGAACTTTAAGGGTGTGAAAAGTTGTCACAAAGAGACCACCAACACCCCTCTCCACCCCTCAAATTTGTAAGTTTGTGTTTCAGCAGAAAAACATATTGCTTTATTTTTATCCCTACAGAAAATACAGGTTCATCGCATACCGAACATTTACAGCTTGGAGTCACGGAAGATTAGGGAAAAGGAACAGGTGCATCATTCTAGCATGTGCAGTGGCAGCAAAACGTGCCTCCTTCCCCGAGGCGGATGGAAACTACAAGGGATATCAAGATATATCAGAAGTACGAGAAGCACTGCAGATGAACTAGATATTCTGATATAAGCTCATCATGTCCTTTGTACATAACAGGTTCTACATTTTTAGTAAAACGACTATGAAATTATCAGATTTCTTCTCTTTCATTTCTGTATTTATAAGAAAGTAACTAAGAAAAAAGTAAAAAATAGTAATGTAAAAAGTTAAAAACACATATTTTTACCACTTGGTTTTTTCTCGATAAAATGGCCAAAAAGTAAATACATCATTAACCAGACACGACATTAAGTTCAACCATAATGATGGAGATATTTCGTATATGTGATAACAACTACACTGTTAAAAATAACAGCGTATTTTACAGTATTTTACTGTAGAATGTTACAGCAAAACGCTGTTCCCAACAATTACAGTAAGCGCCTGTTAGTTCGACCATTTTTAACGCGCGCTACTACTTTAATTTCGCGATCGTAACAGTAGAAACTGTATATTACTTCATATGTCCGCTCCTGGCGTACAGATTAGCGCATGCCCATTGCATTATGACCCTGTGCGCTTTTTCATTGGACTTTCAAGTGAACAAGTATCGTCTGACACCTGTGTCACGTTCTTCTCTGACAAGATGTGTAACGTCGATTGTTATCGGGAACTGTACTGCACATGGTACACGTTGATGTATTGCACGATCCACAAGGGCTACTACTACTTTGCAAGCGGGAAGAGGTGAGAATTTAACAGCTTTCTGAAGTCGCTATGTGTGTATGATTTGTTGCGAGAACTACTCAGATAATCAATATTATTTACGTGAACATAAGAATATTCGTGTTAAGACTGCTTAAATCACCACAAGTCTAGGCCTAGCTTAATTGGTCGTAATGGCACCGTTGTTGAATACTGTATGTCGGTAGTCTATCACCGTGTAGGACAGGTCAATGTAAAGGCCTAACCTAGGCATTAATGTAACGGTAACATAAAACATTCAGTATCAGTTATCACTATCAGTTTAGTTTAAAGCTAGCTAAGGCATAGTAGAAAAAAATCAGGAGTGGTAAAACAACGTCTACATTGCCAACGTTTTGGACGACATTTCAAGTGAGTTAGTAGTCGGTTACACTAATGAGTAGGCCTAAGATAGGCCTACGTTTTCGTTTTGCCTACGCTACTCAATATAGGCCTAGCCAAACATTAGTTGTGACCAACACTACCCAGGAATTAGTATGATGGTGGTCACCAACTTCGTGCATTTTAGCCACAAAACTGACTGTTACTGTTAGGCTACTTCGCGATTCCTTTACCTAGGCAAATGCTATCGGCGAGGCAGAATGACATAGGCTAGCTAGAAGTAGAATAGGCCTAAATTAGACCTGTACGTTTAAGTAGGCCCTATACAGTACTACTACTGGTACTAGGGGACTCAGATGTTTCCATGGGATCTCTGGCTGATATTTGATAACCTCTCATTCAATTCCGTAAGCCACTCTGCTCCTCTTAACTCCAGGTTTTTCCAGCCCCCAATACGTCTTCTTTTTCACTCCCAAAATGTTCCCCAACATTCATCAGCCTTTATTCATTAGTTGTACCTTATAAAACTTCAGTAGGCTTAAAAGTCACCTCAGCCTTCACAACATTCTTCATGCACTTATTTAGACTTTTATAAATTGAGACTACTGTGTTGCCTTGATCATTGTCATCACAATGTAAAGTTTCAGCAACATCAGTAGAAACCCGATTTGTTGTACTGTATAATCTTGCCTTTGATATTTTGAAAGATAAAGGATGGAGTAGTATCCTTCCTATTTAATACCATGAAAAGTGTGAAAAAGTTTGGCAGAAGTTAGCATAAGCTGTGTTTATATTTACTTGCAGCTGACACCTCAAATGCAGTTTGTATGGAAGGAGTTTACTTGTGCTCATACTGCGAGCAACAACTCTAAACCCTACATGGCTATGTAGCACACTGCAGATATCACCGCAATGAATGTAATCATACATTTCCTTGTTCATACACTGGATGCTGCCGTAGACTTTCATCATATAAAGGTTTCGACAGTCATGTTCAACGTGATCATGGTAAAAGTCCAGTCCGTACAAGATACAGTAATATTGCCATTCCCTTGACGTGTTCCATCACATTTTGCGAGCAAACATGTGATGATTATCATAACTTTGTTAAGCATCTTAAAGAACATCTTGATGTAGGGACTAAAATTCCATGTCCATTCCACATATGTAATTCAACGTTTTCAAAGAAGTCGTCTTTTACTGTACATCTTTCAAGATATCATAGGCAAGATATTTATACAAAGGATAAGAATTCCACTGATGTTGTTGAAGTATGTGGCAACAATCAAGGCAATTATCTCAATGAAATAATTGAAGACCCAGGTGCCATTTCTGACAATGACTATTTTGAATATGAACATTTACAAGAAACAGTTAATGCCGAAGAATTGTATGTAAAAAACTTGCTTGAGTTCTACATCAAACTGGAATCCAAATTCCTTATCTACAATAAAACACATTGTGGAGGAATTTAAAGAAATTCATTGCCTTGGCCAGTCACTTACACTGAAAAGGCTGCAAGCATGTTTGAGTGACCTTGCCATTCCAGAAGACAAGACAAAGGAACTGTTGGAAGAAATATCATCATGAGATCTACTAACTGCTTGTAGTGATGGCCCCTTACGCTCAAACTATATGCGAAAAGCAGCATATAAAAAGGAGTTCAATTATGTCGAGTCAGTCACATTTCAACTTGGCAGAGACAACACTAACAAAGACTGCACATTTGAGTACATCACTGTGAAAGAATCGTTACGAAATGTATTCAAGAACAAGTCGGTTCAAGAAGAATATCACACAACAAGATATACCACATACCATGGTTACAACATGCACCATGACGGACAGCATGGACAATTTCATGATATTACTGATGGTACAGCATTTAAAAATAGCCAATTTTCTGCCAAAACCCATGCTTTGAAGTTAATTCTCTACCAGGATGCATTTGAAGTTTGCAATCCACTTGGATCTAGTAAGAAAAGGCACAAAATCCTGGCAGTGTATTTGACATTGGTAAACTTCAGGCCACATCTAAGGTCCAATGTAGACCAAATGATTCTTGCGCTCCTCTGTAACGAAAAATACTTCAAACACTTTGGACAAAGCAAAGTGTTTGAACCGTTATTGAATGACCTCAAGGATCTTGAATTGAATGGAATTAGCATTATTGACGGTGAGCAACCTATTAAAGGCGCACTCTGCTTCATTGCTGGGGATAACTTAGGCTCGCATTGCATTGGTGGATTTGTCGAAAATTTCAGTAGCGTCAGGTACTGGTGTAGGTGGTGTCTAGTCCAAAGTGACAAATACCAAGAAGACCCTTGCATCATTGGTCCTGATCGCAATGAAGAGAATTACAAACTGGCATTAGAAAAGTTACAGAATGGGGATGAACTATTAAACAATGTTCAAGGAGTAAAATTTGATTCTCTCTTCAATGAACTGGACTGCTTTCATGTTTGTAAGGGTGGTTTACCCCCTTGTCTCGGCCATGACTTATTTGAGGGCGTTGTGAGCTGCGATGTAGCTTTGATAATACAATATGTAATAAGAGAGAAAAAGTGGTTTACATACAGTGACTTAAATGGGAGAATATCACAGTTCAAATATCTTGGCAAGGACAGGAGCAACCAGCCAGGTGAAGTTAACCAAAATACTGGCAAATTAGGGGGACAAGCAGTACAAAACTGGTGCCTTGTGCGCTTATTACCAGTACTCATTGGTGATAAAATATTGGAGCCAGATGATGACTACTGGCAACTGTTTCTGAAGTCACGGGATATTATTGAGCTTGTGTGTGCTCCTCAAATTAGTCAAGCTCAAATAGCAATTTTAAATTGTATTATAGAAGATTATCTTGAGAGTCGTTTCAGTCTTTTTCCTAATGACAGAATGAAACCAAACCATCATTTCTTGAGACATTATCCAGGTTTAATTCTACAGCATGGTCCATTAATTCGAGCATGGACAATGAGGTTTGAGAGCAAACATTCTTACTTTAAGAAGTGTGTAAGAAATATGCACAATTTCAAAAAAGTGTCTTCTACCTTAGTTGAGAAACATCAATTGATGCATGCATACAAATGTAGTGGATTCTATTTTCCAGTCAGCACAATGGATACATATACAGATGCTATCCAGGGTGCTTTGATCAGAGATTGGTGCTTCTGCTGAGGATCAAGTTACCTTTGAACTTAATTTCAGAGGTACAACCTACAACAAAATGATTCTATGTTCCTGTTGGATATGATGACAGTGTATTGCTCTTTGGAGAAATATTGTTTATGCTAATGTGACATTTGGAGGTTTACTTTGTTATGCGAATTCACCAATCTGAATTTAGATCTGATATGCATGATTACCTGATTCATTCCAGCAAAGAGATATCTAGATTTGTGTGTCTGAAGAGTGAAGACCTACTTAATTTTTACCCTCTTCCAGCATATGGAAGAGGCAATGCCTTGCTGATTCCACTGAAACATGCATTTTCTGATTTCTAGCTGTTACTGTAGTAGTTTGGAGGCAGACATGGAGAGCTTGGACTATATCAAAGGGGCAGTTGAGGAAGTACTACCAACTATTTCTGCGGAAAGTGCATCTGTAATTGCAGAACGCTTAATAGATGATTCAGGGTGGAAAACATTGAGGATCTGAAATTTGTGCAGCCAGAGGACTTATGCATGTTAAAACCTATCCAGGATCGAAAGTTGATTCAGGCTTGGCAAGACAAAGAAGGTAAGTGCTCACATGTAAGCATAAAATGCAGTGACTTTTCACACCTTGATTATCGTATAAAGTTGCCTGTGGTAAAAGATCCTTATATACAGGGTACTAAGTTTCCATCATCAATTGTCATATCAGATAACCCCTGTGAGAGTTTTAAACATTAAGAATTTTAAAGGCTAGTTCTTACAATGCGTGATATCGCCATTTCTCTGGAAGCTGTTACGTCGCCATTGTTCGCAAGCGATGTGCTCAGTTACTCATCTCAACATAACAGGAGTCACTGTAAATCATATTACTTAGATATGGTTTAGACAGGGATTTTCCGTGTGTAGTGTCGGAAAATCCCAAACAGTATTCAGTTCTTTCTTTCAAGGCATTCAGAAAAAGTAATTATTTCAATGTATATTTGTCCCCTAACAACACCTCATACAGTACTTAAAAAAATTGGGAAACCGGAAAAAAAAATTCAAGAAAGGAATTTCGGTACATTTTCCTGTATATTAGCTTCCATATGTTAATGAAATGTAGTTCATAAAAAGTAAAAGTGATTTTGTGAACAACAATGAATTAATTTCACAGAAAGACCAAACGCAGTAGATGTAGCCTACACAATGGCTAATTTATTTTATTTCACAATGAATTAACCTTTCCACATAAAAACCGAAACACTGAACCAGTTTCAGTAAAAACGGATTAGTTTTTCTCTCAGGAGCAAACCTGTGCAGAACTAGATTGAGCAGACCTTGAGTTGGTTTCTATTATCTAATTCACTTTAATCATTGCAGATAGCATATTTTTATATTCAAATTTACAAAGTAGAAGGGAAATAACCTATAAATGTTGCACTATATTACAACTAGGGGCTTTATACAATCCAAACATTCTCAAAATTGGGAGGGAACCTTGAACCCCCCCCCCCCTCCCTTCAGGTTTGTCTATCCATTTTCATAAACAACTAGTAGTGGGATATAACCTATATAAATGTTTGCTTTCTATGAAGCATCTGTACATAGTACTTTCAGGAATCACTGCATACGTAAGGAAAGTGCACTTGGTTGGTCAGATGTTGGGGGGGGGGGGGGTACTCAATAGGCCTGTCTAAGGTGAGGCTAAGGATTAACTTTGATCCATTGGGTGTTTAAGACAACCTTTCTCAGCTCCAGAAAAACTCCAGAGAGTTTTCTGGAAATGGGGGACCATGTATTTTTGGGAAAATACAAAATATACTGCAACCCCCATCACATTTCATTAATACCTATTTTTCCATACTGCAATCAAAAAGGCAGTATCATGAACATTCCTATTGCAACTGTTCCAATTTAAAAAGGTAATGTTTGTCCCATGATTCTCAGAGTACTGAAATTTACACCTTTCATTTTTCAGCAAAGCCAGTTGAGCAGACTGTTTCAGATAAGCCAACTCTCAGCAAAGTAGCAGAAAGTGCATCAACTAGTGTTGGTACAACTGGTACTCCATGCAAAGCAAATTGGTTCAATCAATATGAAATTCCCTGGGGCAAAATGAGCAAAACATTTTGGAGAACATTAGATAATGGAGATAGACCAAAGCCTACCCAAAGAAGAGAGATGATAGGAATTATAATTAACGATGTCAGAAAGGTGTGCCCTGCACCAAAAAGCGACAGCTTAATGTACACATTGCCCAACGTATTGTCTCAAACTATCCAAGATCTTTCAAGGATGTTATAGGAGGACACACCATTGGAACAGGGTATGATTCCCTTTTGAAAAACTTGACAGGAATGGCACAAAACTTGAACAGAGGAAAAAAGTCAAAAGCAGAAAGCACAGTGGAAAATGAAGGTAGGGCCAAGAAACGTCCGACAACAACAGACAGCTACGGGTGTGTTAATTACAATCCCGAAATGCCAACTGGAGAAATGGAACAGAAACAACTTACACAAAAAGAAGAGATGAAAGCTGCTTTCCAGAGAGGTTTGAAGGTTGCAACCACTGCATCAGTTACACAGAATATGAAGAAACATACCCTTTACAGAGAAAAGACATCATTGCCTTCCTCTCAATAAAAGAACTACAGACTGAGTGGCCATATCTTTTTGAAGACGGTGGGATGAGCATTCATTTTGAAAATTTAGTACGGATAAATCTAAGGGAAACTATAGAGAAATCTTATGACACAAAGGGCAAGCAAATCTTGGCGTATCTTCGGAATCATCCCAAGAAAGAGCTGTTATCTACACTCGCTAGCATCGAGAGAGCAAAAGGAGTGCTTGGGAATGAAACACCTGATGTTCCTGGTCTAATCCTCATGGTCATGGATTATTTTGTCGAAAAACATGATGGTGTATTTTTAGTAATGGAGGTAAGTTGGCAGTAATACACTTTAAAATGGTTTGAAACTGCTCATATACTGACCCAGCTCTGTGTAATACTATGCTTTAATTAGCTTAGACACATGTGATTAAAACTACCACAATAATATAAATGTCCTGAAGAAAGTATAAAGCTCTTATCATGGCACAGTATGTTTAGCATTTAATCCAATTAATTGTTCAGATCCACAACACCTTCGTAATTGCTCAATAAAACCATGTGTCTATGGTAATTGAACATGTAATATTATTTCAAAGTAGTTTATGTCAGCAAATTTCTTTTAGAGTGAATTGCAGGCTACCAAATCTTTTAATTTGCTAAGGCCGATGTATTACTGGTCAGTGTGTCAAATAGATGGATATTAGCACCCTGTAAAATAGAATAAAAGAATACTGTACATTGCCTTAAAATTCAGTGCAGATGTGGCATTAAGCAACTGTTGATTGCTTGGCAGATTGCAGGGAAGGTTACACGACACAATACAGCCAATCATAGATCATAGATCATAAATGTATGGACATTCTCTGTGAGGGTTATAGCATTGATGTTAACAGCTGAGCTTGCAATGGACTATCAAATTTCTGAACATTCTACGTGATAAAAATAATGTTGCATTTTCACTAGGAATCAGAACTGTTACAGTTTCCAAAGATGCATGTTATTTTCCAAAGGGTATACTTTAAATTGTATAAGTTGAAATCTTTAAGAACCCCTGCATGGAAAATTGATAACAGCAGGAATACTATTTACGTATAGAGTGAAAACTTCACAAAAAGGCAAAAGGAATCTATGCAGTCATGACTGCTTGTGTGTGAATGTTCGAGCCGCCTTGGGTCATAACACCATATCTCACCATGTACACCTTGCATCAAGTTCATACTTGGTAATTATATGCCCCTTAGTAAATTCTCAGCTGGGGGGGGTGGGGTAATAAGTCATTCGGGGCCCGCAGTGGTCAAAATATGACAACCATGTAAATAAGCTTCCTCAAGAATAAAAGCTTCAGTGAAGATCGATGTGGTATTTCGGTGGTTTTAGTAGAGATCAAAGGTCGTTTGAGTTCAACTTATGTAAAAATCTGAAAACCTTTTAAACATGATATCTCACCTTGTACAGCTTTCATGGACTTCAAACTTGATAGGTAGATACCCTTTAGTAAATTCTGGGCTAGTTTTGTTTTTTGGAGAGGTAAAAGGTCAAAAAAGGAATCCTGAAAACCTTTCAAATAAACTAACTCAAGTGTAAAGCTTCAGTGAATGTCAATTTTGGTATGTGCATCCCCCTTAGTACTTGTCTTCAATTGTTTGTGGTGGAGGTCAAAGGTAATATGAGGTCAGCTGAAGTCACATTCTGAAAACCTTGTAAACATGATATATCACCAAGATGTCTTAGAAAGTACTTGGTTGATATTGTTTTTTGTTATAGGCCCATACACAAGAAGGGTAACACTTGACATATCTTATACTTAGCATGTGGATGCCTCCAAAGATCAAAATGTTAAAATGTGATCAGGTTGTGTGATAAATGGGTATCACTACAGTTTACTGTGTCTATAGGCACACTGGCCACTGTCTTTGCATATTAAAGAGCATTGAATTGTACATAGTTGATACCACTAATGGGGTTTCCAGATACATGTTGCAACTATTTAAATCACTTCATTATAATAAGGATCATTCAGAATTCTTTTCACATATGTGACACACATTGACTTTAAGTAATTGCTGTTAAACATCTGAATGTCAAAGGAATGGTGGAGTTGATTTGTAAATTTGTTGACTTCAAATTTTCAGACTACAGCTACAAAGGCTGATGCTGAGTGGAAGCTTCAGTTGGTGCCCTCCACAGACTCCGCACCTGTTTTAATATCTTGTGGTAAGTACATACCTACTTGCTTTATGTTACATTATTCTTTATGCTGAAAGTCCTCTTTTCCAGATTTAGCATATGTATGTGTGTATGTTTGTGTGTATGTATCAATGTCGACCTTGGTTACTACAGCAGATCTTATATTTGGCATGTGGCACCTTATTGTTTGTTCTGGAGGTCAAAAGTAATGTGTGGTCAGCAGAGGTCAACATTTGAAAACCTAAAAAAAATACTTCTCCAGAACCAGAAGGTCAGGGGAGGTCATGTTTGCATGGTAAATTTGTTTAATAATGAGTAAACTATTTACACAATTTCGAAGCAATTCCAAGGTTTTTTAACTACATATTGCTTGTAGTTAGGTTATTACTGAAGTGAATGCTCTTGAAGCAGGTGGCAATGATTAAGTTAGAAGAAGAATATTAGGAATAACAGTTCAAGACAGCTTTAATACTCAAATTCTCACTATTATCATGGAGAGAATGGCACTCAGGTGAACCCTAATGGTCATATGCTTCTTGATATTTCAGTAAAAAAAGAAAAAAAGAAATGGACTTAGCATATTGTTTCACACTACTGTAGGTCAGGTACTTAAAATGAGGAATTTCAGTGGTTCATTCCTAGCAAGGTCTCTCTTCACAGATACGAAAGTTTTGTCTGATTTGACTGGGGTTCTATTGACTGGGACACTATAGTGGCTCCAAAATGCTGGTTTTGCTAAAGTGGCCGAATTTGCGCTATGCTGCGAAGAAGAAAGGGACACTATACTGGCCAAAATGATACACTGGACTGGTTTTCTGAAATGTCAGTGCTGCCAAATCAGTGCAGTGTATCTCTAGGGCCTTTTGTAACATACTTTGGCAAGAGGTCTAGGGAGCCATGATTATCTGATTTCTTCAGAGCAAGTAACCACATGCGGGGTCTTCACTCTGGTTCATGCAGGTGAAAGGTCAATTGAGGTCCCCAGAGGTCAAAGGTTTTTTTTTTTTTTTTACAAATGATAGCTTAATATTGTGAAGTTGAATATATAATAATAGCTGAGTTGCTATTGTTTTGTGTTTTGGTTCAAACTTGGTGTGTTAATTGCCAGTATAAAATGTGAATGCAGGACGAATGTTACCGAGGGCTGGACTGATTTCCTGCAAGAAATTCATTTAAGGTTAGCATGGGTCAAACCTGGTATAATAATACCCATAAAAGGACAAGTCAGAGTGAGGTTTTCTGTTTAGGGAAAGATATTTACCTGGGCCACTGGCTAGCCTAAACAGGCTCTTTGAACAGTTTTATATTTAATCCTACTTTCATACATCATGTGACAATGATTCATTTTGACTGGGGGCTACAGAAGTCCACTATTTTATTCTCCAAGTATGAACTTCTTGCTTGATGCTTAAAGGGACAGTACAGTAAACCTGAAAATGCTGCATGTGCCAGAGTGGCCATAATGTTTCAAAATGTAAAAACACAGTTTCACAATTTTTAAATACATGACTTGTATTTCACTCATTAATTTGCAAAATAATATTATTATATGCAAATCTGGTTACTAAGGCCTTACCATTTTCAAATACCAGAAGAACATATCTAAAGCTTAGAGTTTTACTGGTGTTGTGAAACTGACCTAATTACTTCTGAAGCCAAATCTCCATTTTTATTATCCTAGGAGACATACTCCTTGCAGAACGATACATGCTGGCTATTGATGGGCAGGTGGTGAGCAACTGTGCTAGTTTCATCGGTGGACTTGCCATGTTGTTTGCATCATTTTACATTTTTGGAATACAGTATAGTGCAGGAACGGCTGCAACCATGGACTTCATACAGAGGTATTCTTTTTTCCTTTTGTAGTATATGTCCATGTTCAGATCATTATAAGACTGTCTCATGATGGGTACAGTAGCTTAGACATTATCAAAATGGTATGTGGATGAATGACATTGAGTACTTGTGGTCAGTAGGATTTGAATCTGCTACAGTATGTGGATGCACCGCTTTAAGTTCTATAGGCCTATGTTCTTGGTAGATGTCAAAAGATATCAAAATGTGACAAATTTAAAGCACAGTATCGCAAAATCAACCAAGTTTGACAAACTTGTTTGAAGAGCCTCTACAGGCATCACCCAGAAAAGCTGCATGAATGAAAATTTTAAAACAACCAATTATAAAAGGCAGTGAACCATGTTTACATGACTACAAATCAAGCTAAAAATGCAAGTGCCTATAAAATCTACTCACTAAAAGTCTAAAACCTGATTCCCACTTTTCTTGAATTAATACCAGAAGAGCATTAATTTGGCTCAAACGGTGGCAAAAAAAGCATGTGCTACACTTTTCGTATGAGAGAGAAAGCTAAGGGTAGCAAATTTTCTTGTTTTTGCATTTTGGCCCACTTTTTTTCTACACTTGCACCTAATTTCTGCACTTTTGATTTCTTGCTAAAAGCCAAAGGAATCTATGTGATGGTGTGTTCATGTGTATGTGACACCTCCTTGTAAACATTATAACTCAAAAAGTAAACATTGCTTGAAATTCTAATTTGGCACTATATGTGCATTGCTCTTAATGAGTACAAGAACCCTTTTCTTTTTGGTTTCAATGATAATCGTAACCTTTGCATTCATGATGGTGTATGTGTGTGTGTGTGTGTGCGCGCGCATGTGTAAGTGCATTTATGACGCCCAGATTGTAAACACGATATCTCAAAAAGAAAGCATATCTCATATTTGGTGTGTAGGTGGACCACATTAAGTACAAGAAGCCTATTACTTTTGGTGGATGTCAAAGGTCATTTGGGGTTACAAGGGGTCAAATTGTGGAAACCTTGCAAACATATCTCAAGAAGCGTAGCTTGGATTGATCTCATATTTGGTATGTAGGTGTACCACATTCAGTAGCCTAAGAACCATGTTGTCTCTGGTAGAGATCAACAGTAAGTTGAGGTCAACAGGGGTCAAACTTTGAAAATGTGTACACACAATATATTTATGCTGATGTATCATGCTGAGTACAAGAACACTATAAGTGTCCATTTCCGACATCAGCTGCCATTTCCAATATTGTTTCTCACATCTCAATGCCTTTTGCTGTACTATTTAGAATGAAGTTCATCCAGGCTATACCTACAGTATGTCACATTCATATAAGATTATGTATGTAACATCATCTGGTTCATGGAGGTCAAAGGTCATTCGAGGTCAATGGAGTCTGAAAATCTTGTAAACAGGATATCTAAAAAGAGAAAGTTGGTTTAATTTTGTTTCTAGGTTGCTCTTGGTACTAAGTAGATGATCCTATGCTTTTTCATGGAGGTCAAAGGTCATTTGAGATCTACAGAGATCAAAGTCTGCAAAAGTTGTAAACACTGTATGTTCAGAATTAAAAGTTAGTTAAACTTCCCACATGGTATGTAGGTTGCACTTGAAGAATAGATGATCCCTCTTGTTTTTCGTGAAGGTTAAATGTCATTTGAGGTCAGTCTTGAAAACCTTGTAAATATATCTTTAGAAGTACACCTTCAGTACATGATCCCTACCTAACATCATTGAGGTCATTCAACATTTGAGGTCAGCAGAAATCAAAGTCTAAAAACCTCTTAGTAAGGACAGCTCAAGAAATGGAAGTGTGTCGAATATGTCAACTAGATAGTAGGCTATTTAGATTGCCCTAGGTGAGAGGATGATCCATACTGTTGTTCTGGAAACAAAGTTCAAATGGTGAAAATCGCAAAATCTGGTTTCCAAAGTAAATGCTGCTTCACATTCTGGCAAGGGAATCATTTAACCAATTGGCATTCTGGTTGTTAACCTTCAAATGAGGTCAACTATTGGTTCATTGCAAAGAGCTATGCTTCAAATTTCATAGGCCTCCTGTAGTTTCTGAGACAAAACTTTTTGACCTTATGAAACATTGTGTTAGATGTGTAAGCTTTTGTTTCATCTCTTCACCAGTGCACTGTTCTCTTTGCTTGCAGAAGTGAGTCGGGAGTTTATACAGGGAATTAGAGGTTGGAACCATTCAAAGCCAATAGAAGTTTGCACGGCTTGAATCAGTTTCTTAGTTTTTAAGTAGTTTGTTACTGTTACCTTTTACTGTTACTTTCAGATGTCTGTTCACCATCAACCCAGACAGAGGCCACAAGGCGCAAGCAGCGAAGAGTAGAAGGCATTCTATTAATCCAAAAGTCCTCCATCTCATCAATGCAGTGCAGGATTATAACACACCACAGCTTCTAAGCAATGAACTTTAATTTCCAATTACTTAAAAGATTTGTGGTTTCGTGCTTGAACTTCATTCATTTGGATGTCAAAATGTTTTACTGTTCTATTGCCCCCTTTTTGCTTCAATCTTCTGCTAAAAGTTTGATCCCTTTTTTCACTATTGATGCTTTGGTATATGTACTGTAGAGAATGGTGTATTTGTACAGTGACATGTCAGAATGCCTCAGTGTATTCTTCAAATAAACTCAATTGTTCAAATAAACTCAATTGTTCAAATAAACACAAAAATTATGATAATGTACTCATTTGAACCATCAGTTTAACAGTAAAAACAGTTATGGTACATTTTACAGTAAAAAGACTGACAGCAATTCTGCCAACAAATGCCTGTTACATTCACGGGTTCATTTCAAATATCGTAAAACTGTTTACAGTACACTGTAAATAATAAACAGTAAACTGTAAATAATTGTATGGTAAAATGTAACTTTTACGGTTAAAAATTGTAAACAATTTTACAGTGTTTGAAATAATTACCGTAAATTTAACAAGCATTTGTTGGCAAAATTGCTGCCAGTCTTTTTACCGTAAAATTTACGGTATTTTTTTTACAGTGTAGGTATTATCCTGGGGCATTCTAGATAGTACTTTGTTTAGAAGATAATCAAATAAAATTTAAAAAAAATCAACCACAGAAATTTGGCAAATACTAACCTGCACATAATGTGTATTATATCAAATTCCTTTTCTCAGTATTCTTTTATTGAAAAAAAATTGGGCTAACAATTTGTAGTAGTTAGGCTAGTCTTGTATGGAGTAGAAGAAAAATATATCCACAATTTGCACTGGGCTATTTGCAACATTAAAATTCTTTATAAGAGAAGCATGAAGTTTACATCATAATTGAGCAGCAAAGTTAAGGGAAAATATATAATGTATCAGTACAAACATTTTGTCTTTGTTAATTCTACCATAATGAGTAAGAAAACAACTACTAGTGAGTAAAATATTAGACAAGTCGAGTAATGTGTGGAAGACCTACATGATGGTTGGAAGGTTCTGTTCGTTACTGCCCCCCCCCCACACCTGCACTCTAACAATGGGTGTTCAGAAAGATGAAAAGCAATATAAAATATGAAATTACCCTCCTTCCCTCACCCCACTGACTTCCCCAGCAAACCCCTATTTCAAGTTCAAATCAGGGAAACCGATGGCAGCTTCACTGAGAAAGAAGTTAAGATTTCCCGATGCGTGACTTAAAAGTATTGACTGATTCTGTTTTGCTTGGTTTGGGTACTCTTGCTATGTTCTGTGGCAGGTCTTTTTTATCCGGAGGCAAAACATGGAGGTAGCCAATCTTCATCGCAACAGCATTCATTAGGAGGTCATAGATGAAGTTATACTCCTTAGCTTCGTAGATTGGATTAACAACCCATTTCTTTGACGCCTTAGAAAAAACTACATTGTAACGCTTTTGGCCTTTCTTATGGCCTTACCTCACAACGGCCTGCTGTCTTCCACTGTTTTCTTTGTTGTAATAATGGCAATTTGTGTTCTGGCCAACATATTTGGGTAGTCAAACTCCTGGCGCTTTGGACAGTACTTCAGCATGGCGCCATGAAAAACCTCCAGTGAGCCAGTGTGGCATGACCTGTTCCGGAAACGAATATCCTTCAACAGTCTCCTGTCCATCACGATGTCCTTCAGAGCATTGTGGGCTGGCGAATCTAGTTTCAACCATGCTGGCTCGACCTCATCATCTTCCCTAATAGGTGGATGTTCACAACTGTGAAACTTGTTGCATGTGTCCCATCTGTGAATATTAGCTGTATGGCACACTACTGATGAGAACTTCTCAACAAGCAGTTCTGGATCCTTGTCACAGATGTGAGCTGACCACCATAGGTGATTAGATACTGCTTGGATCCAGCATGCAAGCTCCTCACACGACTTGGTCTTACGTTTGGCGAGAAGTTTCTTCTTAATTGGTTTTTGACAGATGCCAGACATCAAACTGATGGTCAATGTTGGGATACTCTTACTTCATGAGGGCTCTGATCCCACAGTGCATGTCAGTTGCTATTAAGTCCATAGTTATGTTGCATGCTTTCAGTGTATCCATACATCGCTGAAACCCCAGCTTTTCCATTGCAACTGAGCTTGTATTTTCTGTTCTGTCACCTGAACAAGTTCTGAAATAATTTTTGTGTCAGTCTCTGTGTCCATTAGCGAGTAGGTGCAATATTTAGCGTTATAACCGGGGGAGTCACAGCGACCGTCACCAGAAAACTTAGCTTCCTTCTCCAGGTAGACCCCAGCAAACTCTCTTGCTGCTTTGTGAATGCATTGTTAATAGCAGGGTTCAAGATATCCCTCTGAAAATTGTAATAAGTAGATTTGCTTATGAAAGTTAGGCCAAGGAACTTGGCAAACTGTCCCACTTTGTGAAAGGTATTACCGCTAAACAGGATTGCTGCACTCACTAGCAAGTTACCAGCAGGTGTACCACCAAGCATTGATTGAGAATCCCAAATCAGCAGCTGGTGGCCATTCACGCAATACAGCTTAGTACGGTGCAGGATTCCCACATTTACCTTCTCAACATCCCGTACCGGTGCAAAACACTGGTTACAACGTAAACTGTAAAATAAAGCGTCCAGTGCTTCTTCATACACTATAAATTTTCTGCCCTGAACACACTTTCCTTCCTTTGTGGCTTCCCTTTCCTCATTGTCCTCGGACCAATCATCACTTTCAGGGTGGTACGAAACATCACTGGGGTGAGAGTCATCATGTGACGAACTTGACTGCTTCTCCGCAGGCTCAACCACCTTTACCGGAGTTTCGTCCACTGTTTTCTCCACCTTCTCCTCTTCAATTACATCTGTTTGCAAAAAAGAGTATCACACTCTACGACGACCTGTGAAAACAGAAAAGGGATGTTTTATAAGAAAAAATAAAATGACTGACATGTACTCTCTGATATGTATCACATTGACAAACTAAGGTATCTTATGTAACAATTTGACCCCAAATGACCTTTGACCTTCACCAAACACAATAGGCTTCTTGTACTCAATGTGGTACACCTACATACCAAATATGAGATTTGTCAAAGCTTCCCTTCTTGAGATATAGTTTGTACAAGCTAAACATTACAAACACACGCCAGCATAACTGCAAACGTTTATGATTATAATCAAAACAAAAAACAGAAAGTCAATTTACTCTGTGATTCCTTGTCAACATGAGAAGCAAAAACACTAAGGGCTACAGAACTTACATACCAAATTTGAAGTTACAGCAATTTTTACTTTTTGAGATATCATGTTTACCAAATGTGGATGGGTATGGTAATGTGTTGGCTAAATACTCAGGTACTCAACCCAGGTAGTGGTAATGATCCCAAGGTTTGGTTGCAATAGTTAATTTATGATGTGGCATACGCAGCTCCCACCAAGCCCCTTGAAAAAAAAATATATTGATGCAGAGCATGTTAAAACATTAAGCAAAAGACTACATGTATATGTTGCTCACCATCTCTTCATCTTTCTCTTTCTCCGTTGCACAGTAGGAATGGTCAGGTGGAGCATTAGTCTGAACAGGGGGTTCTTGGGCTTCACCATCATAGTATTCAGGTGAATCAGTCTGAGCAGATGATGACACTAAATGTCCCAAATCAGTTTGTGTAGCAATTTCCTTACTATATGATGATGCACGATTTGAAAGACGCTGCGAAAGGAGAAAATAACTTGCAATAATTTACCATATATAACCTGAATACAAGAATATATTGCGCATTATAGCCTCAACAGACTACATAAGTCAGAAAGTCATGGAGGAGGAGAATAAGTCAAAGCCAGCCCGCGCACCCATCCCCCCCCCCCCCCCCTTGAAAGGAAAAGTGACAATTGTACACAAACATATTTTGGTGAATCTTTCTCTATCCTGGTGGAGATTAGATGCGTGAAAACTTGTTGATTAGGTAAAGGGAATTACAGGCATTATAGTGCTTTTCCATTTTTTTCAGAGCAATGGGTCCATATAAGATATTAATTTAGGGGGGGGGGGTGAGGTGGTAAGTGTTATTTTCAAAAGCCCTTCTTGTCCTCTAAGATTGATTTGAAATTTACTTAGCATTATTGTGCTTACCCTTCTCCTTTTACGCTTCAATGAAAGCTGACCTTCAGTAGCCTTTCCAGCTGCTTTTGTGGTGCTTGATTCAGTTGTTATTTCCACAAACTGTATAATAATGAGAAAGCACATCAAACTTTAATATGATGAAAGAAGAGACTTTAAAGGTAGGTAATAGAATTAATCCCATCAAGTAAAATGGAAGTACTGTACTGACTCAAAGCAATGTTTCTCTTGACTGTTACGAGCAGTGCTCAAACCTAACATGATTATACACATATTATGATTGCAATTGGAACCAAAATAGTCGTCATCAAAATTCCTTCACATTACAGTGGCATACCCAAGGTGATAGAGGATTTAAATCTGGTGAGAACTTCTCTGGTTGGTGGTCTCTGAAGCAAGAATATTTGCAGTTACTTTATGTCCAAATCACTTTAAGTGACTTTTGCTATGAGAATTCTACAAAATTGTCTAAACTGTGGGAGGGAATATTACCCCTTCATGCCCCTCCCTTCATGTGCTACATACCCTAGCTATTGGAGCCCCCTACAAACAAGTTCTGCTTCTGCCACTGCATATAAAAGATGCTCATCATCATATTCTTATACACAATATCAAATTTGTCACAAACTTGACTCAAGCATGTTTGGTTATTTTCTTTCCATTAACAGTTAATATTTCAATTAACAGGGGACAATAACCATCTTGGATACCTCACACAATTTTGAATATGTTAGGAAATGGAAATGTTCTTATAATTATTAAACTAATTCCCTTACAATAATGTCTACTAATCCCCTTACGTGTATCTCATTGTGTTCACCGTGCTCTTAACCTGTCTGTATTCTGTGCGTGTTTTTGTCCCTTCTGTTACTGTTACTTGTCATTTAGCCTCTGAAGAAGATCCTGCCAGGATCGAAACGTCAGGCCAACTTACTTTTACACATTCTATTACACAGGCTCTCTAGTGGATAAGCAGTTTGCTAATAGTTTTATTTTATTTTAATTATTATACTAACCGCATTTACTGATGGAATGCTACTGCTTTCAACAAAAATAAAGGTTGCTTCACCTTCTGACGCCTCTGCGGAAGCATCTTATGGTGGATGAAGTAAATTTGATAACATGTGTGAAGAAAAAAGTCAATTAATTTTTTGTTTGATACAACACCTCTGTTGTCATGTATTTTCAATGAACAATTATCAGATGGTAAGAAGGTGAAACTAGAGACATGAAGTAAAGAAAGATATGTAACCTTTGTGAGTCAATTTCAATTAATGTCTTGATGAAGGATTTTTTCAGGTTAATAGCACAATAAAGAACGCTCAATTAAGGGGAAGGCATGCAGTTGTAGGTTTGTAGAAGAATCTGAGAACTATGTGTTTTGCACTCGAGAAGAGGGAATTTAACTGCTAGCATTGGTCAGCAAGAGCTTGCTGAGGTTGACTTAGCAAAGGCTAGCAAGAAATAGAATATGGTAAAAAAAAATGCCATGTGAGCAGTCAACTTGGCTGTCACTTTGAATTTATTCCTTGTTCTAGTACTAGGCTAGGCCCTTGCTAACAACTATAATCTATCCTAGGCCTAGGCCAAACGTCAAATTACAAAGCTTGCATAGCCTCATTAAGTTGCATGAAAAGCTTGCTAAATACAGTGTCAGTACTAAAGGAGTTATACATGGCCTTGTTGTATATGGTATACATAGGCTAGGCAGAGTTAAGTTAGTGAAAATATTACCCTGGGGCCTTACAAGTAACAACAGTGACTGAGTGACCTAGTCGAGAGGCCTACCCATACCGGAAAAAGCTAACGCTGGTGGTACCCTACCATATCCTAGGCTACTAACTTACATGTAGTAATAGTACTACTAGTACTAGCCTAAGTAGGCTAAGTTAGTACTATTATTGGTAGCCTAAGTAACGTTAGTAATAGTACCTACCGGTAGTAGCCTTTAGTATACTAGCCAGTACGTAACTCCTATACTGTACTGTGGGCCGGTTAGTAATGGAGTGTAGCTTAGGCCTAGGCTTCTTACCTCGGAAATTTCCCCATCAGCAGATCTCCTCCCTCTACTTGCTCGTGAAGTAGTTGCCATCTGTCTGTGCACAAAAACTGTCGGCACTGCATTTGGTATGAGTCTTTTTTCTGGGAAGTCTGAAGCCCATTTCAGCCTCAAAGTCCCTCATTAAACAAGTTTTTTTTCGAAGTGGTCCTCGCACACGACCCTGTGCTTACTAAATTTATACGATGAAAGAGAATGTTTGTCTGTTCCTATTGCGTGGAGCCATGCTCCACATCTTGCCCGATCTTTTTCAGGATTCGGTATAGGAAAGAATTTCTTATCTGGCTGTTCTGATACTTTGTTCGAGCAACCGAATGCTTGACACATAGGCACCTTGAAAGTTGAAGTGTGTAGCGTGGGTAAGCTCGCGAATAGCGTATAATACTGTACTCTGTGTAGTAAACAATCAGCTCGCAGCAAAACAAACCAGTGTGCAACTTTTACGTCATCATGCCGGGGCTATGAATTATTCATGAGACTGCCTCGAACATTACTTTTTGAAAAAAAAGCGTTACAATTTGAATCTTTTTAGCAACCAAGTGAGGCTTTTTTCCCCCAATAAATGTGCATGGGTGCCGATTAATGATTATTTTTAAGTTGTGGTGTGAGTTTGAATATTGTCTAGCCTATCCTTTAAGTCGAATGAGCGGTACCGTTCCATAGGATGTGTGGTACTGTTAAATGGAATCTGCGATACCGTTGAATCTAATGTGTGGTACCGGTAAATGGAATGTGCGGTACAATTAAATGGAATGTTCGGCACTGTTAAATAGTTAAAGCGGTACCGTAAAATCGGATGTGCCTTATCCAGGGGCGTCGTGCGAAAATAAATTTCGGGGGGGGGGGGCGTGAGCAGGTGATGACTATCTAAGCGGAGCGCTAACACAGGTTGGCGTGCAGCGTACAAGAAAATTTTTCGTCTGGCAGACCCCTCAGATTGCAGGAAACGGCACTTCCCGTGCCTAATGGCAGTAAGCAACATCCCTAAAATTGATAAACATTTCCGGCAATTTTTTTATTTTGGGAAATATTCTCGAAGGAAGTGATCGCCATTTATTCCTCAGTTTACCAATTCCTCGTCTCCCAGAAGAGCCCAAAATTTAAGAAATCGAAACATTTTTGTGTTGGCTGATCCATGATCGCCGCCCATGCCCGTGTTGACTGGGTGAAGAAAAAGCTATGCCATTTGAAAACATGGGCAGAAAGTAGCGAAACCTAAGGTAAAACGTGCGATAACGAAGTGATTATTTTCCAGGTTAATTGTGACTGTATTTGAAATGATTATTATTATTCATTTTTTTCAAAACTACCTATCAGATTATGAGGAAAATTTATCCTGGTGGACCTTTTAGCGAACTGATTGCATTACTTAAGAAGAAGTTCACATGGAGTCCCATAATCTCTGTTCACTACATTTATCTTAACTTTCCGAACTTTTTTTACAGGCTTAGAAAACAATTAAATGCCATTTTTTCATGGAAAATTAACTGACTTTGGCAAAGATAACGGGTTGCACTTACTCTGGGACTACGTATATATAATATTGTTCAACGATGGCAGCGTTGATGGCACATTTGGTTCATTAGTTATCAACCAGTTATTTAACTATTTCGATTGACTGAATATCAACAATTAACAACCATTGACCAAGCAGTCAACAGAAGCCCCATTTCTCGTAGACCCTACAAGAAATTCAGTTGCTGACACTGCTCCAAAACACTTTTTTTTTTAAATTATGACAACATTTTATGACACCTTTGACAACATTTGGGGGGCCTGTGCCCCCGGGCCCCAATGGGCACGACGCCACTGGCCGTACCGTTAAATAGAATGAGCGGTACCTTTGGATCAAAATAATGTGCAGTAACGTTAAATTGAATGTGCGGTACCGTTAAATCAAATGTGCGGCAGTGTTAAAATGCAATGTACGGAACCGTTCAAAAGAATGTGCAGTACCGTTAAATCGAATGTTCGGTACCGTTCAGCAGAATGGGCGGTACACGGCGTTAAATCGACTGTGCGGTACCGTTCAACAGAATGTGCGGGACCGTTCAATAGAATGTGCGGTACCGTTCAATAGAAAGAGCGGGAGATTAAATAGAATGTGCGATATCATTAAATGGAATGTGCGGTACCGTCAAATTGAATGTGCTGTACTGTTAAATCGAATGTGCGGTATCGTTGTATCTAATGTGCGATACCGTTAAATGGAATGTGCAGTACAATTGAATAGAATGTGCAATTTCCTTAAATCGAATGTGCGGAACCGATCAATTGAATATGCGGTACAGTTAAATAGAAAGTGCGGTACCGTTAAATCTAATGTGCGGTACCATTAAATTGAAAGTGCGGTATCGTTGAATGGAATGTGTGGTACAATCAAATTGAATGTGCGGTACCGATATATGGAATGTGCGGTACCGTTCAATAGAATGTGCGATACCGTTAAAACGAATGTTCGGTACCGTTCAATAGAATGGGCGGGACCGTTAAATAAAATATGCGGTACCGTTAAATAGAAAGAGCGAGACAGTTAGATCGAATGTTCGGTACCGTTTAATCAAATGTGCGGTACAGTTAATAGAATGTGCGGTACCGTTAACTAAAATGTAAGGGACCGTTCAATCGCATGTGCGGTACCGTTCAATAGAATGTGCTTTAGCGTTAAATAGAACGTGCAGTACCGTTAACTCGAATGTGCGGGACCGTTCAATCGAAATTGCGGTACCGTTCAATAGAATGTGCGGTACCGCTAAATAGAACGTGCAGTACCGTTATATCGAATGTGCGTACCGTTAATAGAATGTACCGTACCGTTCAATAGAATGTGAGCTACCGTTCATTAGAATAGGTGGTACCGTTAAATACAACGTTTGGTACCGTTATACCGAATGTGCGTTTCCGTTATATCGAATGTGATGTACCGTTCAATAGAATGTGATATACCGGTCAACATAATGTGCTGCCGTTAAATCGAATGTGCGGTACCTTTAAATAGAACGAGCGGTACCGTTCAATCGAAAGTGCAGTACCCTTAAATTGCATGTGCGGTACCGTTAAATAGAATGTGCGGTACCGTTCCATAGAATGTGCGGTACCGTTAAATCGAATATGTGATACCGTTGAATCTAATATGCGGTACTGTTCAATGGAATCTGTGGTACAATTAAATAGAATGTGCCGTACAATTAAATAGAATGTTCGGCACCGTTAAATAGTTAAAGCGGTACCGTTAAATGGGATGTGCCGTATGGTTAAATCGAATTTGCAATAACGTTAAATTGAAGTGCGGTACTGTTCACTCGAATGTACGGTAGTGTTAAATGCCATGTGCGGTACCGTTCAAAAGAATGTGCGGTACCGTTAAATTGAATGTTCGGTACCGTTTAATAGAATGGGCGGTACCGTTAAATGGAATGTGCGGTACCGTTCAATAGAATGTGCGGTACCGTTGAATGGAATCTGCGGCACCGTTAAATCTAATGTGCGGTACCGTTGAATCGAATGTGCGGTACAATTAAGTAGAATGTGCGATACCGTTAAATCGAATGTGCCGTAAAATAAAATCGAATGTTCGGCACCGTTAAATAATTAAAGCGGTACCGTTAAATGGGATGTGGCGTACCGTTAAATCGAATTTGCAATAACGTTAAATTGAATGTGCGGTACTGTTAAATCGAATGTGCGTACCGTTCACTCGAATGTGCGGGAGTGTTAAATGCAATGTGCGGTACCGTTCAAAAGAATGTGCGGTACCGCTAAATAGAACGTGCAGTACCGTTATATCGAATGTGCGTACCGTTAAATCGAATGTACCGTACCGTTCAATAGAATGTGCAGCACCGCTAAATCGAATGTGCGCTACCGTGCATTAGAATAGCCGGTACCGGTTAATAGAACGTGCGGTACTGTTATATCGAATGTGCGTTTCCGTTAAATAGAATGTTATGTACCGTTCACTAGAATGTGATGTACCGTTCCATAGAATGTGTGGTGCCGTTAAATCGAATGTGCGGTACCTTTGAATAGAACATTCGGTACTGTTCAGTCGAAAGTGCAGTACCCTTAAATCAAATGTGCGGTACCGTTAAAAATAATGTGCGGTAACGTTCCATAGAATGTGCGGTACCGTTACATCGAATGTGTGGTACCGTTGAATCTAATGTGCAGTACCGTTAAATGGAATGTGCGATACAATTAAATATAATGTGTTGTACAATTAAATCGAATGTTCGGCACCGTTAAACAGTTAAAGCGGTACTGTTCAATCAAATGTGCGGTACCGGTCAATGTAATTTGCGGTACCGTTAAATCAAATGTGCAGTACCTATAACTCGAATTTGTGCGGGACAGTTCAATAGAATGTGCAGTAACGTTCAATAGAATGTGCAGTACCGTTAAATAGTACGTGCGATACCGTTAAATCGAATGTGATGTACTGTTCAATCGAATGTGCGGTACCGTTCAATAGAATGTGCGGTACTGCTAAATAGAACGTGCCGTACCGTTATATTGAATGTGCTTACCGTTAAATAGAATGTACCGTACCGTTCAATACAATGTGCAATACCGTTAAATCGAATGTGCGCTACCGTTCATTTCAATAGGCGGTACCGTTAAATAGAACGTGCGGTACCGTTATATCGAATGTGCGTTTCCGTTAAATCGAATTTGATGTACCGTTCAATAGAATGTGCTATACCGTTAAATATAATGTGCGGCACCGTTAAATAGAATGTGCGGAACCGTTATATCAAATATACGCTAATGTAAAATAGAATTTGCGGTACCCTTAAATAGAATGTGCGGTACCCTTCAATAGAATGTGCGGTACCCTTAAATAGATTGTGCGGTACCGTTAAAAGGAATGTGCTGTACAATTTAATGGAATTTCTGCACCGTTAAATAGTTAAAGCGGTACCGTTAAATTGAATGTGTATGACTGTTCAATCGAATATGCGGTACCTTTAGATCAAATTGGTGGTACCGTTAAATAGAATGTGCAGTATCTTTGAATGGAATTTGCGGTACCGTCAAATTGAATGTGCGGTACCATTAAATAGAATGTGCGGTACCGTTTAATGGAATGTGCGGTATTGTTTATTATAATTTGCTGTACCGTTCCAGTGAATGTGCGCTACCGTTCAATAGAATTGGCGGTAACGTTAAATTGAATGTGCGGTACCGTTAAAAGGAATGTGCGGTACAATTTAATGGAATTTCGGCACCTTTAAATAGTTGAAGCGGTACCGTCAAATTGAATTTGTAGTACTGTTAAATCGAATGTGCGGTACATTTAGATCAAATTGGTGGTACCGATAAATGTAATGTGCGATACCGTTCAATCGAATGTGCGGTACCGTAAATAGAATGTGCGGTACCGTTAAAAGGAATGTGCGGTATTGTCAAATCGAACGTGCGGTACCGTCAAATATAATATGCGGTACCGTTAAATGTAATGTGCGGTACCGTTCAATCGAATGTGCGGTACCGTAAAATACAATGTGCGGTACCGTTATATCTAATATGCGGTATACCATTAAATAAAATGTGCAGCATCTTTGAATGAAATGTGCGGTACCGTCAAATTGAAAGTGCGGTACCATTAAATACAATGTGCGGTACCGTTAAATGGAATGTGCGGTACTGTTTATTAGAATGTGCGGTACCGTTCAATAGAATGTGCGTTACCGCTAAATAGAACGTGCGGTACCGTTATATCGAATCTGCATACCGTTAAATGAAATGTACCGTACCGTTCAATCGAATATGCAGTACCGTTAAATCAAATGTGCGCTACCGTTCATTAGAATAGGTGTTACCGTTTAATAGAACGTGCGGTATCGTTAAATATAATGTGCGGCACCGTTAAATAGAATTTGCGGAACCGTTATATCAAATGTGCGCTAATGTATAATAGAATGTACAGATTGTGCGGTACGTTAAATTGAATGTGCGGTACCATGAAATAGAATGTCCGTTAAATGGAATATGCGGTACCGTCTATAGAATATGCGGTATCGTTCAATAGAATGTGCGGTGCCGTTAAATAGAAAGTGCCATTCCGTTCAATTGAATGTGTGGTACCGTTCAAAAGAATTACGTAGAAGTACCCTTAAATAGAATGTACGGTACCGTTAAATATAATGTGCAGTACCGTTCTATAGAATGTTCGTTACCGTTTAATCGAATGAGCGGTACCTTTCAATTGAATATGCGGTACCGTAAAAGAGATTGTGCGGTACGTTCAATTGAATGTGCGGTACCATGAAATATAATGTGCAGTACAGTTCTATAGAATGTGCGGTACCGTTAAATCGAATGTGCGAACAATTCAATCGAGCGTGCAGAACCGATCAATGGAATATGCTGTAACGTTCAATGGAATAAGCGGAAACAATCAGTCGAATATGCGGTACCGTTTAATCGAATTAGCGGTACCGTTCAATCGAATAAGCGGTACCGTAAAACAGATAGTGCGGTACCGTTAAATTGAATGTGCGGTACAATTAAATAGAATGTGCAGTATCGTCAAATTGAACGTGCGGTACCGTTAAATGGAATTGGCCGTATTAAGTAATAGAATATGCGGTAACGTTAAGTCTAAAGTGCAGCACCGTTCAATCGAATGTGCGGTACCGTTAAATATAATGTGCGGTACCGTTAAATATAATGTTTGGCACCGTTAAATAGTTAAAGCGGTACCGTTAAATGGGCGGTACCGTTAAATAGTATGTGCGGAACCGTTAAATATAATGTGCGGATTAAATATAATGTACCATTAAATAGTACGATTAAATAGAATGTGCGGTACCGTAAAATCGTATGTGCGGTACAGCTTCTTAAAATGCGCGGTACTGTTCAATTGAATGTGCAGGACCGTTAAATAGAATATGCGGTATCGTTTAATCGAATGTGTGGTAACGTTCAATGGAATGTGCGGTACCGTTAAATAGAATATGCGGTACCGTTAAATCGAAGGTGCAGTACCGTCAAATCGAATGTGGGGCACTCTTAAATGGAATGTGCGGTACCGTTCAATTGAATGTGTGGTACCGTTTAATTGAACGAGCGGTACCGTTCAATCGAAAGTGCGGTACTCTTAAATCGAATGTGCAGTTCCGTTAAATAGAATGTGCGGTACCGTTCCATAGAATGTGCAAAACTTTTAATTCGAATTAGCGGTACAGTTGAATCTGATGTGCGGTACTGCTAAATGGAATGTGCGGTACCGTTAATTGGAATATGCAAAACTTCAATCGAATGTGCGGTAACGGTAAATAGAATGTTCGGTACCGTTAAACAGAATGTGCGATACCGTTAAATAGAATATGCGGGACCGTTAAATCGAATGTGCGGTACCGTTAAATCGAATGAGCAGTACCGTTCGATAGAATGTGCAGTACCCTTAAATTGAATGTATGGTACCATTAAATATGTGCGGTACCGTTAAATGGAATGTGCGGTATCGTCAAATTGAATGTGCGGTACCAATAAATGGAACAAGCTGTACCCATTGATAGAATATGCGGTAACGTTAAGTCGAAAGTGCAACACCATCGTTAAATCGAATGTGTAATAACGTTCAATGGAATGTGCGGTACCGTTAAATCGAATGTGCGGTACCGTTAAGTCGAAGGTGCAGTACCGTTAAATCGAATGTGCGGTTCCGTTCAATCGAGTGTGCAGAACCGATCAATGGAATATGCTGTAACGTTCAATGGAATAAGCGAAACCGATCAATCGAATATGTGGTACCGTTTAATCGAATTAGCGGTACCGTTCAATCGAATATGCGGTACCGTAAAATAGTTTGTGCGGTACCGTTAACTTGAAAGTGCAGTACAATTAAATAGAATGTGCGGTACCGTTAAATGGAATGTGCTGTACCGCTCCTTAGAATGTGCGGTACCGTTATATCGAATGTGCGATACCGTTAAATAGAATGTGCAGTACCGTTCAATGAAAAAGATTGTGCGTTACCCTTAAATTGAATGTGTGGTACCATTAAATAGAATGTGCGGTACCGTTAAATAGAATGGGCGGTACCGTTAAATAGAATGTTTGGCACCGTTAAATAGTTAAAGCGGTACCGCTAAATTGGCAGTACCGTTAAATAGTATGTGCGGAACCGTTTAACATAATGTGCGGATTCAATAGAATGTACCATTAAATAGTACGATTAAATATAATGTGCGGTACCGTAAAATCGTATGTGCGGTACAGCTCCTTATGTGCGGGACAGTTAAATCAAATGAGCGGTACCGTTCAATCGATTATGCGGTACAGTTGAATCTAATGTGCGGTACTGCTAAATGGAATGTGCGGTACCGTTAAATGGAATATGCGAAACTTCAATCGAATGTGCGGTAACGTTAAATAGAATGTGCGGTACCGTTAAATCGAATGTGCAGTACCGTTCGATAGAATGTGCAGAACCGTTGAATCTAATATGCGGTACCGGTCAATGAAAAAGATTGTGCAGTACCCTTAAATTGAAAGTATGGTACCATTAAATAGAATGTGCGGTATCGTCAAATTGAACGTGCTGTACCGTTAAATTGAAATGGCCGTACCAATTAATATAATATGCGGTAACGTTAAGTCAAAAATGGAGCACCGTTCAATAGAATGTGCTGTACAGTTAAATAGTTAAAGCGGTACGGAACCGCTAAATGGGCGGTACCGTTAAATATAGTATGTGCGGAACCGTTTAATATAATGTGCGGATTAAATAGAATGTACCATTAAATAGTACGATTAAATAGAATATGCTGTACCATTGAATATATTGTGTGGTACCGTTAAATCGAATGTGCGGTACCGTTAAATTGAATGTGCGGTACTGTTTATTATAATTTGCGGTACCGTTCCAGTGAATGTGCGCTACCGTTCAATAGAATGTTCGGTAACGTTAAATTGAATCTGCGGTACCGTTACAAGGAATGTGCGGTACAATTTAATGGAATTTCGGCACCTTTAAATAGTTGAAGCGGTACCGTCAAATTGAATGTGTAGTACTGTTAAATCGAATGTGCGGTACCTTTAGATCAAATTGGTGGTACCGATAAATGTAATGTGCGATACCGTTAAAATGTATGTGTGGGACCGTTAAATATAATGTGCGGAACCGTTAAATCAAATATGCGGTAAGGTGAAATAGAATGCGCGGTTCCGTTATATCTAATGTGCGGTACCTTTCAATAGAATGCGCGGTACTGTAAAATAGGTTGTGCGGTAACGTTAAATTGAATGTTCGATACAATTAAATAGAATGTGCGGTACTGTTAAATGGAATGTGCGGCACGCTCCTTAGAATGTGCGGTACCGTTAGATCTAATGTGCGGTACCTTTCAATATATATTGCGGTACCGTTAAATCGAATGTGCGGTACCGTTCAATAGAATGTGCGGTACCGTTAATTCGAATGTGCGAACCGTTCAATAGAATGCGCGGTACTGTAAAATAGATTGTGCGGTAACGTTAAATTGATGTTCGATACAATTAAAAAGAATGTGCGGTATTGTTAAATGGAATGTGCGGCACGCTCCTTAGAATGTGCGGTACCGTTATATCGAATATGCGGTACCGTTAAATAGAATGTGCGGTACCGTTAAATAGAATGTGCAGTACGGTACCGTTTAATAGAATGTGCGGTACCGTTAAATCGAATATGCGGTACAGTTCAAAGAAATAGATTGTGCAGTACTCGTAATTGAATGGATGGTACCATTAAATAGAATGTGCGGTACCGTTAAATGGAATGTGCCGTACCTATTAATAGAACATGCCGTACAGTTTAATAGAATGTGCGGTGACATTAAATAGAATGTGCGGTACCGTTCAATCGAATGTGCAGTACCGTTAAATCGAATGTGCGGTACAATTTAAAGGAATGTTCGGCACCGTTCAATAGTTGAAGCGGTACCGTTAAATAGAGCGTGTGGTATCGTTATATAGAAAGTGCAGCACCGTTCAATCGAATGTGCGGTACCATTCAATCGAATGTGCGGTACCGCCAAATAGAATGTGCGGTACCGTTAACTAGAATGTTCGGCACCGTTAAATAGTTAAAGCGGTACCGTTAAATGGGCGGTACCGTTAAATAGTTTGTGCGGGACCGTTAAATATAATGTGCGGTTCAAATATAATGTACTATTAAATAGTACGATTAAATAGAATGTGCGGTACAGTAAAATCGAATATTCGATACATCTCCTTAGAATGTGCGGTACTGTTCAATTGAATGTCCGGACCGTTAAATCGAATAAGCGGTTCAGTTAAATAGAAAAAGCGGAATCGTTAAATTGAATGTGTGTTACCGTTCTAAAGAATGTGCGGTACCCTTAAATCAAATTAGCGGTACCGTTCATAGAATGTGCAGGACCGTTAAATCGAATGAGCGTTATGGTTAAATAGAATATGCCGTATCTTAATATCGAATGTACGGTACCATTCAATGGAATGTGCGGTACTGTTCAATAGAATGTGCGGTACCGTTAAATCGAATGAGCGGTACTGTTCAATTGAATGTGCGGGACCGTTAAATCAAATGAGCGGTACCGTTCCATCGATTATGCGGTACCGTTAAATCGAAGGTGCAGTACCGTTAAATCAAATGTGCGGTACTGTTCAATTGAATGTGCGGGACCGTGAAATCAAATGAGCGGCACCGTTCAATCGATTATGCGGTACTGTAAAATAGATTGTGCGTTACCGTTCAAATGAATGTGCGGTACCATAAAATAGAATGTGTGGTACCGTAATATGGAATGTGCGGTTTCGGCAAATGGAACGTGCGGTACCGGTACCGTTAAATGGAACATGCCGTACCGTTAAATAGAAT
>KN887194.1:0-26419 GCA_000934455.1 Apostichopus parvimensis
ATGCATTATTCATCACTGAGTGCAACATGATGCATTAATCACCAGTTGGTGCAACACGATAGACTGTTCATCACTTAGTGCAATATGATGAAAGTCAATCCCAACAACATAACATAGCTTAAAGACCACTGCCCACTGGCAGGAGAGCTTTGAAACTTCCTATGATTTCACTAAATATTGTGTGGGATTCCATTTCAAAGGATGCAATCCAAACTGTCTAGACTGTTTGTAGCTCCATTGTCAAATCAAGGCTTTACTGCTGTACTCAATACAGAGTAGAGGTATTGAGATTAAACTGTTTTATCTCACATAACTGTTTGTTTATTTTTTATCTTTCTATTATGAAAACTGATGAAGTACATCACATCAAATAAACAAGACCGGTGGGTAACTTGAAAGCTATTTTTCTTTCTTCTGGAATACATTGTGTTAACCTTACCTGTATTACTATTGCACAGAGATGTGATCATTTCAGGTGATCCTTTAACATAAACTTCCATATGCTTAGCATCCAATGTTCTGGTCACCACACTCATTCGCTGTAAAGCTGATGAAAATGGGAACTGCCGGACAATTCCAATTTCATATGGGTTCTGAAAGGAGAATATCTATCCTGGTGAGGTATGAAATGCTGGTTGGTTGATCATTTCCTTTGTAAAACTCAAAACCATGTCATGCAATAATCTGAAATATGTATGTCATCAAAATTGACAGGGAATATATTAAAATTTCACTCAAAGCTGCAGTTAAGATAGATTAATGCATTACCATTGTGGCTCCATAGCTTAGATTGAATAATAATTAAATAACAGGCCTCAATTGCAAATACCAATAGACTCACTTTTAAGCTGCATTTTGTGTTGCTACAGTAACTTAATATCACCTTGACCAAGCCATAACATAAAGACTGTCATTGGATAACTCTCAATATAGCTTAGAGACCTATGTGGGTCCAAGATAGTCAGTCATTATCTGTTTCATCCAGCACAGAAATTTATTTCGAACAATTTCAATACACTACTTTGTTGCATCTGGAATCATGAGTCCTATTTTCTTTGTCCAGTGTTTTAATGTGTTATGCGACATTTATGCGACAAACTAACACTTAGAGTTTGTGCTAAATGCTACTAGCATGATTAGGGAGGCACGTAAACTGTCAACAGCTGTTTTAAGATAGAACAAATTGGATACTTCTGAGAATACTGATAAAGAAAAATAAAACAAAACAGTAAGTAGTGAGGCCTCTCAATTCATGTACTATGTTTAACGGTTCAAACATACAATTATTTATAAAAGAAACTGCTTACCAATTCACTGTTTCCATTGGGATAGAAGGTTTCGCTGCTGTGAGGTCGTACAACTGTCGGTGCTATCGTGTCAAGTTCATTGCTTTCAATGCCCGGCTCCTCCAAAATCTTAGAAGAGAAAACCAAAAAATTGTATTTAAGAACAAAACTTTAAATCATCCATGTCTAGTGAATTGATTTTGATACGGTAGGTTCTGTCGGTTCTAAACAACCCATCATGGCTAGCCACTCTAACCCTAACCGCACAATGATTCTGATAGGGTGGGTTCTAAATAATTCATCATGGCTAGCCTCTACTTGTGCCCCACTGCACAATGATTCTGATAGGGTGGGTTCTAAATACCTCATCATGGCTAGCCATTACTTGTGCCCCACTGCACAATGATTCTGATAGGGTGGGTTCTAAATAACTCATCATGGCTAGCCTCTACTTGTGCCCCACTGCACAATGATTCTGATAGGGTGGGTTCTAAATACCTCATCATGGCTAGCCTCTACTTGTCCCTCACTGCACAATGATTATGATAGGTTGGGGTCTGTCAGTTTCCCTTGATTTAGTCTTGGCTAGCCGCAGCACTCAAAGAGCTGAGATTTTTTTTTGTTATTCCCGTATTTGACATTCAGCCTGCATTGCTTGTAATTTGCCACAGAATTGGTATAATTATTTTGAAATGTGATTGGTTCTTGTTTATATTGAATGGACAATTAATCAACTTAAGATTGGATTTTTATGCTACATTAGTCAAGAAACCTGTGCAGGCTTGTCAAATCTTTCTTTTACATGGAATGTTAAATACTAGTGGTACATTGATGGCTCCAATCTCTTTAGTTTAAATAAATAAGAGTTCAAGAAATTCTGTCTAGAAAATATAAACATCACTGACAGAGACTTGTTTTGAAGTGAGTGGTTGTACATCACTAAACCCCCTTCCCTCCCCTTTCCTCTAAAGTGTAAATTAGTTGAAGATATTGGAAACCTCCACCTGTTTCTGTTATGCAAAGTAGACTATAGGGTTAGGTCATGGGTTGATACGCTGAAATAACTTAATTGCCCCATCCCCAACCGGCCCTTCTAGGATGAAAGTGTATATTAGCCCAACAAAATTGAAATCTGCTGCCAGCTGCTTCTATGCAAAGAAGACTTTAGTTAAAGACTGTAGGGTTAAGTCAAGAGTTGATGTGGTAAAGAGGTAACTTTATATAGGTAAGACACATATGTTGTGACAACACAGCAACTAGTGAAGTAATATAACTTTACATGGCTTTGAAATGACCAGAGAAACGACCGTGGAAGCACTACCAGCTGCTTTATTGTTCTTACCCAATTTGTTGCTTCAAACATTTTCAAATCTAAAGGATCTCCAGACAGTTTGCCATCAATAATAGTAAGAGAATGGCATGTTGCCATGGCTACAACAATGGGACCGTGGGTGAGCTCCGATGGTTTCTGAATTGCTGGAAGGAAGTGAGAGTCCTGAAGAGGTACGACACCCCAGAGATCCAAGCCATCTTCTGTCAGGGTACCAGTCTAAAATGGAACATGATATTAAACAAAATCCTGGTCAATGGAAGAGTTGCCTAGCAATTTTAATAAGTTTTTAGATGAAGTTGCTTATTTAAATAAGTGATAACAGAGCCTTTTTTCATGACAACCATAACTCAATAATAATAATTTGATTAAAATTATTGAAAATGCAGATAGTATACGACAAACCGACTATATTTTTATCTAAGTGGCATACGACAGACCGACTATACTTTAATCAAGGTAGCATACGACAGACAGACTATATTTTAATCAAGGTAGCATACGACAGACCGACTATAATTTAATCAAGGTATCATATGCAAGACTGATTATATATTAATCCAGATAGCATACGATCTTATATGAAAACCCATGCAACTGAAACGAAGAGATTTATAGTCTTCTAGATTTGATGTATTACAAATCAAGTTAGCAACAAAACTTGGTCAATTTAGTCAAAATATTGCTAAATATCATAGAAAAACTTGATCAAATTACTTTGAACAGGAAAGATGGAAGGAAGCTTAAAGGAAGTAGAAGACCAACCTTGTCAAAGCAGATCAGTTTGAGCTTGCCGCAGATATTAATCCTCTGTGGACTGATGCAGAAAATGCCTCGCTTCTTGAGCCGATTTTGGGCGTAGACTGTACCCACTGTCATGGCCGCGGGTAAGGATGGGGGCACTGCAATGGTGATGATATCTAAAGCTTTGTAGACAAGGTCATCCATGCAAGCCTGCAGCAAGAAGCAGTGAAAGATGTCAGCAGTCATTCAAGTAATTCAATACTCTTCCATTCATGCATTCTTCTCATTTTCATCCTATTGATTAGTTTGAAAGACCAACAGGTTTCTCTTCTTCTTATCACCTCCCCCTCTCGTCCCCCCTCCCCGCCCCCACTTTGCCTCCGCCTCTCCCCCCACTCCCTCCCATCTCCACCAATTATTTTATTAGTCAACTGTTAGACTATTTGATACTTGGCCTCCTTGAACAATAACATTTACAACACTTCCATATTAATTGTCATCAGTCTTGAATTTACTTCATCAAAATAAAGAAAATATCTACCTTGACATGGATGAGAGTTACAATGGAGTAAGCAATTCCAGCAAGAGCTGTTAAAGAAATGAAAAGTAAAAACAACTTGATGATCAAATATGGGAATGTGTTAGTCTTGCATATATAAGTATGTAAGCATATGTAATGTAGTATGTAAGTATGTAAGCATATGTAAAATAGGTAAGTGTCAAGTAATACATTCCTTTGGATTTGTCTCATCTCTCTGTTATGTGATCAAATACAGTAGTGCTTTAGTCTTGAGTAGACAGGTAAGTATTAATTAATACATATCCTCATCTCTCTGTTATGTGAATCATTCTTGCAAGTTCTGTTGTTAACATCCTAACACTGGTAGTATCATGTTCAGATGACATCACTAGACAAGTTTGAAATAGTGATGGGTAAATACAGAAATGACACCTTCAAAGAATTAAAACAGCTACAATACATGGCTAGTGCAGAGGTTCTATAACATGCCATAGAAATGTATACAAGTTTGTCTCGAACAACACTGATTGCCTTGCAATATTAAAATTGAGGTCTTAGGGCACTTCTCAAGAGATATACTCAATTTTAATCCTTCAAGAAAATACCAGCTTTAGCCCAGAGTTTTATATGCAAATTAGATGGGGACATTTAAGATAACAGCATTATAGGCTGAGAGTGATTCTGAAAACTAACACTCTCATCAGGAGTTAAACATTGACAATGGACTGATGCAACAAAAACAACATCTTTATATCATGCTCATATTATATTTGCATGGCCAGAGATGCTGGTCCACTTGTTGATGTAACTAATTCAATGAATGGAATCAAAATGGAAGCTAATCTTACCCAGAATTACGAGCAACCCAATGAACTTCATCGAGTCCCGGTAAAATTTGAATCCCACCGGCTTGGGAAACAAAATTGACCTCACTAGTTCTCCTTTCATGGTAAGGAAACCTGGAAAACAATGACATTATGGATACATTAGGTATAGGTTTATGTGCATGATTAGACACAACACTGAGGTAACACAAGTTGATTGAAATAAGTCTGCTGTTACAGCTTGATAAGTAATGATCACAATCTCCTCAAAATATATGCCAAGAAGCAGACTAATATATTTCAAAAAAATGACAAGTGTTTGCCCCAAGCAAGTGTTCCAATGTATGTGGGTGAGCTTTTATCTTTGTCTAAACATAACAACCAGTCAGCAGTTTTATAAGATGTAGGTAGTACTCATCTAAGTGACTGACTATTCTTATCATGTTGGTTTAATAGTTGAAGGAGTGACCTCTTCTGAGGTTTTACTCATGACATCAGTTGTATAGTTGTTATAGGGATATATTTGGCTGACTTCCCTAATGTTGTTGGTTTTAGAGTTAATGAACTGACCTACTTTGATGTTGTTTTAAGACTGACTTAAGTGGCCAACCACACTCTTCTTGTTGGTTTTATAGATACTCACCTGTTCTGATGATGACTGCCTTGACTGATTCTGGTCCGTAAGATCGTGTTTGAATGACATGAGTGCCTCCAAACAAGGTGTGTCTCTTGTGATTCTCTACATCATAGCAACTGACGGGAGAGCCCTCTGTTACAGGTGGGTTAGGTAATGGAGTCTTAGTGACTGGAACACTTTCTCCTATCAATTAAAAAGGAACAAGGTATAAGCATTGTAACAACATAAACAGAAACATTACACCAACATTAAAAACTAACATCGATCAACATGAAAAAAACAAACAGTTTAAAAAGTAAGGAGGAAATATAAAATACAGACTGAATTGACGAAATAAAAGACAAGGATTGTGGGGCATTCCCCCAATTCTCTGGTTTATATGCAAATTAAACATACATCTGAGAAATTGCTAATCCAGTAAGGTTCCTTCAAGGACTCTCCAATGATTCAAGGTTTCCTTAAACTGAAGCTGAGATATTACTTTTCCAACAGGTCATATTCTCTAACATGGAGAAACGTTCAACAGTAAAATATTTGCATGCGGGTGAGAAGGCCTTCTGTGATGCAGAATGCATTTTACCATCAGATGCTGCAGATATGGCCTATCTTGTAACATTATATCTTCATTGCAGTACAGACTGTGTGGTTGGTATGGGTACAGAATTGTCAGGTAATGTTAATTCACCAGTCCGCAAACTTAGGTAGTCCTTAGGTTCCTTTACGGCAACAGTCTAAGGTTATATACTTGATCAGATCTAGTCCAGGAGTGGGCACAAACTTGATCTTGCCAACCAGAGTGAAATTTTGTATAAAATTTATGGGCCCATAATAAAATGGAAATATGACATATGGGAAGATGGGAAAATTGTACATGAATATTATCCATCTCTTACATGTATGTTGAAATGTTCTATCATGGGCAGACCTGGTATGTGTTTTTGCCATCATTCAGTGAATTCATTGTTTCAGTTGATTTATGGTTTGATATGAACATTGGTAAGATTACTGGGTTCTTCAGTTTGCATTAACAGGGTATTGAAGACTTACATAATTTACATCTTAATTCATATATTTTCACCCACCGATACTAGAACCCCATGTAACATCCACCCATACTATAACCCTATGTAACATCCACCCATACTATAACCCTATGTAACATCCACCCAGACTATAACCCTATGTAACATCCACCCAGACTATAACCCTATGTAACATCCACCCATAATATAACCCAATGTAATGTAATGGAGGAGACCAGTGTTGTCACCAAGTCATTCATTTGTAAAGTCAAGTCACAGTCAGTTTGCTCAAGTCAAGTCGCAAGTCATTTGATTTTATCACAAGTGAAATCCAGTCACAAGTCAATTGTTTTCAAGTAGCAAGTCATTTCGTATTTCCTTGTGACTCAATTCACAAGTCAAATATAACAGTAACTTATAAACTTCATACTATAAGCTATAGGCCTATGAAAATCAATGACTGAGGTTTAAGAAGCATCTTTGTGAATTGAGGCCCGGTCCAGTGGATGATGTCAGTTGAGTTTATTGTCAAGTCAAGTCATCAGTCATTTATTTGCAAGTTAATTCCAATATCAAGCCAGATGTTGACTCAAGTCAACATCACATGAGAGGTTTACACCCTGCTTACCTGTAAGCATGCTTTCGTTGACGATGCAGTTTCCAGTAATAAGCGCTGCATCACAGCTCATGATGCAACCCTTACGTGGTATCAAGATGACATCACCAGGGACCAGAAAGCGAGAACTGATTTCCTCTGTCTCTGGAAATGGATAACAAATTATCTTTCAATGAAAGCTGGCAAAAATCAATGACCATGGGCTTAATTAGAATTGACTCTTCAACTGCTAGAGGGCTTGACTCAATAAAAGAACAGTGCAGAGATTTTAACCCCAAGAAATAGAAAACACTTCATCAAAGTTTATGAAAAGATAATATGTATCACTAATGTTACTTAAAAAACTTTGAGCAAGATACATATTTACCAGCCTTCATGTGATCTATCATGTAAGAGCATACACAGGTAAATGTCTGAATCTCAAAAGGTTTAACCGAGTAATTTATGGTATGATTCCATCTATCAAATATTATGATCCTTGGTAGAGTTTGTTTAGTTACATTACATACATACATAGAGTCATATGCATATGACTACATATCACTATGACTGAAATGAAACTTCAAACATATCTATGCAACAGATACAGTTCACCATGCTAGCCAATCCAGGACAAGGCCTTGACCACTTAATCACTCTGTACTAGGAGTCATATGCATGTGACTACATATCACTATGACTTAAATGGAAACTTCATACATATCAATGCAACAGCTACAGTGCACATATCAAGCTAGAGAATCCAGGACAAGGCTTTGACTACTTAATCAATCTGTATTATATACATACATAGAGTCATATGCATGTGACTACATATCACTATGACTGAAATGGAAACTTCATACATATCTATGTAACAGATACAGTTCACATATCAAGCTAGCCAAAGGCCTTGACCACTTCATCAATCTGTATTATATACATACTAGGGAGTCATATGCATGTGACTACATATCACTATGACTGAAATGGAAACTTCATACATATCTATGTAACAGATACAGTTCACATATCAAGCTAGCCAATCCAGGATAACGCTGTGAACACCAAATCAATCTGTAGCAGACACGTAGAGCTGTTCAAATTGATTCTTTTGCTTACACAGCTGATCATACCAGCAATTTAAATACCATCATGGATAAATTGCAACAAAAAAAAAAGAATATTATTATGATAAACCCATCGGTAAACACATAAACCATCCAGCTGCTAACAAGGGTTGTTATAGATGTGGCTTTAACACAAGCCTTTGGAAAGAATATATCACTTGACTGGTAGAGTGGTCCCTATTATGTCTGCAGCTATTAGAATTGGCGCAATGGTAATTCATACTGTCCTAGTATATGGGAGAAAGTTAAACAATAGAGAACACTTTATGCTGTTGGTCTCTCAAAAGAGATCGGTTCAATTACAAAACAGAGCCATCCAGACAGACATAGCTGCCTGAGGCTTCAATCTGTAGTTGAAGAATGAGGAAGAAATCGCTGTAGAGTTAGGAAACTAATGTACGGTTTGTGATGATTGTATCAAGTGGTGATTGCTCTATATTAGAATAGATGAGGATGGTCTAACATGATGATAGTATATTAGTAACAGTGATCGTGTAAAGGTTTATAATGTTCAAAGTTGTCTTCATTAATATTACATGAATACTGACAATCCACCGATTAATGATAATCTCACATATAAACTGATGATAGGAATAGTAACTAACAGGTAACTAACAGTCAAATTTCTGTTGATTGATACTATAGACAGATGTCATCTTTTCATAAGCCTTTGTTATTTAAGGGCATACTTGTAAAGGTTTATGATGTTCAAAGTTATCTTCATTATATATTACATGAATACTGACGATCCACTGATTATTGATGATCTCACATATAAACTGATGATAACTTAAAGTAAAATTTCTGTTGATTGATACTATAGCCAGATGTGATCTCTTCATAAGCCTTTATTATTTAAGGGCATACTTACCACCAGATTCTCTCAGTACTGTGACTGTGCTAGAATGGGCGACCATATCTCTCAAGGTGACAGATTGCTGCAAAAGCATTTAGAAAGTAATCTTTGTAATTAATTGTACAAATGATTGTAAAAACCCATACAATGACCATAATACCATTGAAAATATTGCTTAATCAACATACGCTTTAATAAAAAGAATTGAGATTTTAAATGATCCTGTCTGAAGTGTCCTCATGTCCTTAACAGAAAACCAAACCGAAGGCAGCAGAATTTAAAATTGGGCCAGATATGTTGCAGTCACCATAGTAACTATGAAGGGATTGTCATGGCAACCAATGTGCCACTAACTCTATGGGATGAAATACCTTGACCTCAACTAAAGGTATGTTTACTTGTAGGACAACTAATTTTGGATTGGTAATTTTTTTTTTAATCTAGTAAATAAGGTTAGTGTGTGTGTGGTCAGTGAAATCATCATGATAACTGAATGTTCTAGAGTTGCTATACTTTACTATATTGTTGATTTTGTATTTATATTTAAACTCAGTTAAATATGGAATGTTTCTTCAGAAGTCCATGAACTTTTTATGTGAGTGTTTTGTAAATCTTCTGGAATAAATAATGAGTAATTATTTAAAGAAAAGCCAAGACTTCTTTGGCTAATCTGCTGTAATGTGATCACTCAAATGCTGTTGCTAGATCTAACCAGGAAACGAAAACGTTTAGTGGTTCCGATCCAGACAAATATTCATAGTGTGGTAAGCCATACATGTTAATAGTCACAGAGTTGTGCACACCAAAATGAAGAGGGATAAAATATTGACTCATAACTTTGTTGTGTCAAAAGTTTGAATTGATTACACCTTTTTCCACAAGACATTGCCTTAACTGTGGACGATTTTTGTCTTATCACATATATTAGCATACCTTCTTAGTTTCATAGAGTGAAATACAAATGGAGATGATCAAGATGGCCACAATGCAAGCTGCATAATAGTAATAATTCTCAAAACCCCACAGAATCATACTGAATATCTGGAAAATGTAGAATGGATTCAGAATCTGTCAACAGAAGAAAGAAAAAATTCAAATAGTTACATGAAACAAAATAAAACTGCAAAAATATAAAAAAAACATAAATAAAAAATAAAAAAATCAAGTTTTTATCTCAGTAGAATGACAGCCATAGGTGGTCAGCATTCACTAACTAGTTGAAAACAACAGACAGGAAGCATGATCCAGGTCAAAGTAAATTTGGAGACAATGTGATATATAAATGGGATGTAAGGTACTCTTAGTCAACAGTAAACCTCAAAGAATCGTTAAGACATTGAGGTGTGGATCAGACAGTTCATAATTAATGTTAATTTCATCAACATGAAGACAAAAGATTAATATGTGTATATCATCAATTATGGGCTCTCTAGCACATTCGCTACTAAAACAGGAAAGCTTTCCTAGCAGGTGAAATCATTGATCAACCGTGACAGATTATACGTTGAGAGACATTCGAGTAGTGACTTTGTTTGTCTGGAATTGTTGACTGCTAAGATCAGTGGTGAAATGTCAACATGTATCGTCAAATCCGTCAATGATTAGCCAGGCAATTGATTAATACAAACTGATTGCATTTCAGTCTTTGGTTGTTTAGCTTTGTAACTCCATAGTACTCTCACTCACAGATTTTAGAAATTATATATTAATCCACCATTTCACACATTTACCTCAACGTTAACACACACACACAAACAATTTTTTTTCTTCAGAAAGCTATGTTAACATTTGACTGATTTTATGTAAATGAAGAACAAAGGGGCCTTTATATGCAAATGATAGGACTGAAGATACTTTCGTAAGAATTTACCTCCTCCACAAAAAGTTTGAAATAGGATTTCACCTCGATGAGTATCTCATTTAGTCCATAAACTCCTTGCCTGAAATTGAAATATAATACATGCACAAATATTACCAGATTAAATATCTGTGTACTTTTAAGAAAGTGTAAAACTAAGTTGGCCTGACGTTTCGATGCTAGCAGGATCTTCTTCATGGCTAAAGGACAAGTAACAGTAACAGAAGGGACAAAAACATGCATGGAATACAGACAGGCTAATGAGGTTTTATAGGTTAATGAGGTTTTACTGTAATTTTCTGTTTGGTTCTCTTCTTCTGATTACCTCTTTTTAAAAAATCCTTTTAAGAAAGTCAACTTGATCAACCTTCTCATCAATCAATCAACTAATACCGAAATTAACCAATCAACCTAATCAATCAATCCATTTCTCCATCAATCAAGGTTTCGTTAAATCAATCATACAATATTATGTGGACCATGGACTAAAGTTAGAATGCTTTTTCCTCGTATGTAGTTTAATAATGTTCTAAACGTTGTAACTGACCATCCCACCAAGCCCTGGTAGTAAAGATGGCTTACCTTATGGCTTGATCTTCTTTGGAATAGCCTTTAAGTTTATCATAAAATGCTGATAATTCTGTTTGCCTTTCCAGACCCTGAAGAGGCAGGAAGCCTTGAAATACTGGATCCCAGTAGTAAACCCCCTTCTTGTGTTCAAAGAAGATAAACTGAAATTCTCCATCCGGCTAAAAAGGTGAAAAGTAAATTCAATTGTCAATTTCCAACAGAACTTTCTGAGATATCCTTATTTTCCAAAATCTTGTTCAACACAAAAATAAGGAAGGAAAATGGTTTTTACTGTAATTTTCTGTTCTGTTCTCTTCTTCTGATTTGCCTCTTTTTAAAGAATCCTTGCTTGGAATTGTTACCAAAACACTAACTTATGATGTCCCATAATTCTATTCACTTGACAGTGTAACAAGATGCAAATTTATTATCTTCATTAAGCCCTCTTCAATAACACAACAAGGAATACCTCACAAAAAAATACATGAAAATAGAACCTGACAGCCAATCAGATTAGAGATCCCTTGCCAAGTTTTATGTGACAACATTTAATGTAACACTGCACATTGCACAACATTTACATGTTTTGATGTCACATGACAGGGAATAATTTATCCAGTATCGCAAAATGCTATGCAAAATGTTCACATTGTTATACAAGTCAAATGATGTTTTTTTACACAGAAATCATACTATTTTACATAGATAACTTTCAGAGCCTTCAATACTGCTACACCAAATTTGAACACTAAACTCAATCCCTGCATGACTTTTGACCTCCACAGTTAACAAAAGCTTTCTGTTACTAAAGTGAATCTACACAACAAGAATGAATTTCATCCAAACTCTATTATTGGACCCATCATATTTCAAAGCTTTCTGGCTGTTGACCCCCTTCATAAAAAATGCAATAGATTTCTAGTACTAAAGGTTAATCCATATGCTAGGTATGATAATATTTGCTTTAATGGGGGGGATATAGTGTTTACTAGATTTTGGGGACTGTGGGATAGTGTTAACTAGATTTTGGGGTCTGTTGTCCTCTGTTGAAATATTGAACTATTTGTGCTCCTTTAAGGAGGTTTCACAGGATAAGGGTGAAGTTTATCTAAGGTTTAATTATCTCCCTTGACCTCAAATAACCTCATACTGCCACAAAAAACAAAATGTGGAGCTTTGCACCTCACTAAGGTGAACCCTTGTGAAATTGAACATAGTTTTACAAGTGTTAGCAGCTCAGAACCTGTTGATGGTTTGCTGCGGTGTAGTAACAGCTGCAGTTTTGGCAAATAGTGTTGATAATAAAGGCTATAAACATAACCACAAATGATTTAAAAACAATAGTCGTACAGACGAAGAAAAAGGCGCAATATTCAACTGAGCTTTACTAAGTTTTAGGCAAATTAGTTCTATTCGACAATCACATATGATACACAGTGCAGCTTAGGAAGGATTTATGTTTTGCGGTGTTCCAAAATCTGAAACCAAAATGCCAACCCCTGAGGGATCTTTACACTTACCGACTGGTTTGTAGGCCGAATCAGAGCTCTACGATCATCATCAATATCTGATTCCCCACTAGAGGGCAGTATACTGTGGTGACATTTCTTAGACGGTGCTTTGGCCGAGGCTATGTCCACTGCTTGTTCACTGATGCTGTAATGAACCAAGCTTTAGTGGTATCCATGGATGTAGAGTAGTTATGAGTGTAAGGCACCCAGCATGATGCAACAGGGTTACAAGTAAGAGCAGAGCATGATGGGAAAATGACACACCCATGGAAGCAAAAGAAAGGAAAACCTTGTCAAGTATTAGTACAAAAACATCAATCTATTAAAACAAATTACTATTGCGAGCACCTACAACAGATATATAGTGAAATGTGCCTTTACACAATAAAAAAGAAAAATTGAATTCAATATGTTTTATGGCATAATTAGTACAAATGAATTCTCAGGGTTAGTTCAGGGGTTATTTTGGTATTCAATTGAAGGTTTTATGAAACTTAACTAAGATTATGTTTGGTTACCTAAAAGAGCATGGCCTGGTTAGCAAGGTTAACCCTTAGACCAACCAGTGACACTTACATATTATCCAGCCTGTAAGTTACAGTTAAAGTACAACGTTCCCAACATTAAGCAGCAGGGACAAAAATAATATGTTATTAATTGTGTACTTTGAGTTAAATGTTAAACACGGGAACAGTCTGAAGAATAAGCTTTCTAATGTGCTTTGCAAGCTAAAAGACTTTCAATGCATTAATTCTGCTGCAAATTCTGTGAAATTTGATAATATTTTGTTCCTCAAGGATAGCAGACTCTACTGTGGTTGGTAAACAGCAATGACTACAAACAAACACTGAACTAAATTATAGCAAATGTGTTAACTAACTTTTCTATCTAATTATTTGAAAACAATTGAATATCTGAAACACAGCCAAGATCAAACTAATATATCCTTCTTCATGAATACTATATATAGCTGTTTGACTTTCATAATATTATCTCATTTCATCCCAGACTCACTCAAATTTCTTCTTACCACAAATGCTAAATTATCCTCAACAATTAATAACAATAAATCATTTTGGCCCCATGTTTTATATATATAGCATAGGCCAGGCTAAGCATATTTGCTATATAATTTTATAATATTTGTTATGAATTAGTAAAAGTCAGTGCTATTGCATTAGTGCTAATGTAATGTAATTTCCATTACATTGCACTTAATGACAGTTGGCATTATGTTGCCAATGCACCCCCAGCTGCTTAAAGTGAGTGTTACCTTTGTTCTATCTCATTAGTTTCAGTTCTTAAAGGGATAGTCTACAACATTCACAATTAGTCTCAATCGATCAATTAATTCACACATAACCTGGAACAAAATCATAAATATTGCATATGGACTTTCAAAACTGAAATCATTGATATAAAACAATTTGTGCAAATGTTATGTTTGTGTTTCATTCAAATTCAGTAACTGCAAAGTCCAATATGAGTTCAGCAAAGGTTGATGGGATAACAAAGAAACACCTCCATGTGTTGGTAGAAATATTCAGATGACTTCTAATATGATAGCTAGAATAGCCTTGATTACTGTAGCTATATGAATCTACTGAAGAATGGTCACTAAAATAAAACTGGGCAAGTGATGGGTGGGATATATTTAGGAATTAATACACAACACTAACTTTTTAAGAAACTTTGGCAGATGCTTTTTCATACTACTTCCAATTTTTCTTCTACATGTGTTCATTCCAAGAAGCAACAATTCAACTATGTATAAACAATCTGCGAGTTCATAGTTGTATTGTAAATAGACTGTATTATATTTGAGAACTCTCAAGGGTAACTTTAGCTGGGGAGGGGGAGTGGAGGGGTTAAAGATCAGGGAGAGGGGGTGGATAAGAAAGGGAACAAATGATTAGGGGTGAAGTAAGGATTGGGGAATGGAATTATATGGGAAATGAGAGGAGGCATGGACAGTTGGACACTGACTAGGTACATGTACAGATATTTCTAAAGCAGACTCATGTTAAAATTGGTTAACTAGTGAAACAGAACGAGCAGCACCCTTTGGCACAAACTGTACAATGACCTAGATGTAGATAAATGTTAAGGTTAATTGGACAATTTAGTATGCATGCATGCCATGAAACATTAAGAAAATTTAGTATGCATGCAATATATAGTTATGAAACATTAAAATAATTTTATATGCATTCAATATATAGCTATGAAACATTAAGACAATTTAGTATGCATGCAATATATAGCTATGAAACATAAAGAAACATGCAGATATTATTGACCCAACAGAAATTAGGTCAAACAATACAGTCCAGTAACAGCTGTATAGAATAATTGATTTTTAGTCATGTGATGTGAAACAAGGCCACTGTTCACAACATCGTCTACTTTCGATTGTGTTAAAGTTTGTAAGCCTGCATTATGTTGTTATTAGTAATAGGAAGTGAATACAGGAAAGGAAGCATAACAGTACTGAAATACTAAACCAACAGCCAAACCAGAAAGAAATAGGGTTCTTGCATTCAATCAAATGGATCAAATTACCATATGACATCACACTTTTTGAGCCTCAAATGTTTGCAAGGCTTTGTTTATCAACCTCAAATAACTACTCCACAGAAAGAAAAAAAAAGCCACTATATTTTTGTACTAAGAACATTGAATTTAAAGGACGATTGAAAAGTTCATCCAGCTGTACTTTTCAAGTTATCCTGTTTACATTGGTTTAAAACTAACTTTGAGATTTCTGTGTATTTTCGCCCCCACACACAGCAGAAAAAAAAAAATCTACTTACAAAGTATGTAGACCTTTATTTAAGCTTGAAGTCTCAAATTACCATGTTAACAAGGTTTCAAAATTTGACTTCTCCAGACCTCAAATGACCTTTGACACACATGGTAGTCTACAAAACAAAGATTGCTTTCTTAAAACAGTAGAAGGAAAACATTGCCAGTTCTGATCAACCTTCAACAATACCCTTTGCCAGTATGGAAGATGCAAGAATGCTTGCAGACAAGGAGCCATCCTTTCTACGTTTTTACTGCGCAAAATCTGCAAAACGGAAACATTGTTAGTAATGTTCCGATGCATCGGGACTCACAGCTGATTAATATTGTTCTAGGTTTCTTTTGTCAAACATGTCAACTTTAAGATATTTGAAGTAGAGCTGGTTATTTTGAGGGAAAAAAATCTTACATCTCATGTAATAATTTGTTTTTAGACAAGATTTTTGTTTCAATTTTAGATTGTGTAAGTGCAGGATTTTGTCCTTAAAACCTTGCATTCAGTTTGAAGGTTTTGTATCCCTGGCAGGGTATCTAGGGTCCTGGATGCAGAATCCTGCATTTGTGAGTCCTGGATGCAGAATCCTGCATTTGTATGTACAATGCTGCAAGGTAACTTCAGTAAGTTGTCTTGGAAGTCAGCTGTGAGATATGCAACAATGGCAGGAAATCTAACCTTTCACTGAAAACTTCATCAGGACATTCATTACTCTGGTCAGGTAATATGCTTGTCAGTGGTTCTTGGATTTTACGGCACTTCACATTTTCGACAAAACTCTCATGAAACTGATTCTGCAGAGTGAAAAGAAGAAACAAAAGAAGTGCAAGATAGATGTCATTGTAACTGATGGCACAGTATAGGATAGATGTGATTGTAACTGATGGCACAGTATAGGATAGATGTCATTGTAACTGGTGGCACAGTATAGGATAGATGTGATTGTAACTGATGGCACAGTATAGGATAGATGTCATTGTAACTGGTGGCACAGTATAGGATAGATGTCATTGTAACTGATGGCACAGTATAGGATAGATGTCATTGTAACTGCTGGCACAGTACAGGATAGATGTCATTGTAACAGATGGCACAGTATAGGATAGATGTCATTGTAACTGATGGCACAGTATAGGATAGATGTCATTGTAACTGATGACACAGTATAGGATAGATGTCATTGTAACTGATGACACAGTATAGGATAGATGTCATTGTACCTAGTGGCACAGTATAGGATAGATGTCATTGTAACTGATGGCACAGTATAGGATAGATGTGATTGTAACTGATGGCACAGTATAGGATAGATGCGATTGTAACTGATGGCACAGTATAGGATAGATGTCATTGTAACTGATGGCACAGTATAGGATAGATGTCATTGTAACTGATGGCACAGTATAAGATAGATGTCATTGTAACTGATGGCACAGTATAGGATAGATGTCATTGTAACTGATGGCACAGTATAGGATAGATGTCATTGTAACTGGAGACACAGTATAGGATAGATGTCATTGTATATGATGGCACAGTACAGGATAGATGTCATTGTAACTGATGGCACAGTATAGGATAGATGTCATTGTAACTGATGGCACAGTATAGGATAGATGTCATTGTAACTGATGGCACAGTATAGGATAGATGTCATTGTAACTGGAGACACAGTATAGGATAGATGTCATTGTAACTGATGGCACAGTATAGGATAGATGTCATTGTAACTCATGGCACAGTAAAGGATAGATGTCATTGTAACTGGTGGCTCAGTAAACTTAGAGACTGCCACCACCAGGGCACAAACTTAAATATTCACAGGACACCAATGGCAGAGCTTCTTGCTGTACATATTCTTTACATGGATATTCACAGAACACTAAAGGAATACAAATACAGAATTAAAATTGAGAACAGAAGCTAAATTTCTGCTGCCCCAGTTGTTTTCCTGATAAAATAAGTGCATGCTTTCCTTACATCTGGCAAGCTCCTAAATAGAGCTAATAATATTCTAGTAATCCACAATTTATGGATTTTCATTTTCGTGGAAAATGAAGGGCACTGCTGCCACACAACGGATGATATGACGGTATTTGTGCCAATGGCAGCATAGAGGGAGGTAGATGGAAGGGCATAGGGGTCGGGGCGGGATTGAGTGGGCAGACAAATAGATGGGTAAGTAAGTAACAAAAAGAAAACCAACAAACCTGGATGAGAACCACAGTTGCCTCCCTTAATTGGCATTTTGTAGAAGTACACTTCAAATGCCAAACCGGTTTCCAATAGAAAACAAGTTGAAGAAAGCCGAGTGAAATTATGGTAAAGATGTAATTGACTACAAGCTTTGGTAGATAAATTCTATAACCAGTCACAAGCTGAAGAAAGAAACAACAACAAATATTCATAAAATTTCACTACAGAATATATTGCACTACAAATATTCATAAAATATCATAAATTTCATCAACAAGAACCTGTTCTGGTTTCCAGTTTTCCAAATCAACTGCTTCAGTAGTGAAGATGGAATTTTATCAATCATGTAGATCAAACAGCAGAGCTAGATAATTCTTGAATTATTATCATATCTACAAATAGGCCAATTTAAAGGGAACATCCTCACCAGACTAGCAAGTGTCAGTTTTGATGTAACCGTATTAAAGTTTGAGTTCATAAATGTGTCCTTCATAAGTGCAATCAAACAAATTGCAAATGTAAATGAATACTTGTGAAGCAACTGCAAATCATGCCATCTCTTTAAGATATGTAAAATAACAACTTTTATCATCGGGCAGTGCCTACCAGTATCTATAACTTTCTTCCCACTAATCCTTCAAAGGTAATCAGTAAAGCTGTGATTGAAATGATAACGAATATGCGCATTTGTGTGATGCAGAAAAGTATAAACAGGGAGAGGGATATCATCAAGTATAGTTAACTGAGGTGGAGAGAGGCCAGAATGGTGGTGGTGGTGGTGGTGGTGAAAACAGGGGGGAGGGGTTGGGGGGATAGGGTTATCAAACTTACCACTTCATTTTCACTTCCATGGTTTAATGTGGTTGTGTGAGCAGCTGGATATACCTTGATGTTAGAGTAGCCTCTGCTATCTGTTGCAAGGTTATGAAGGAAACAGTAAACACCAAATTGTCTTTGTGTACTTACACAAAAATTTACCGGCTGTTACTTGAGCAGCAAAGTAGTTTTGTACCCATTACAATGATTTCTCGAGATATAGAGCATGGTTGTCATGTATCATATCTATACACTGACACACATTCCATAGCATTTATTATCATTGCACAGGTTTCTTAAGATAGCAAATGCTTGGTGTAAGTCCATTCACAGTATCCTCTTATCATACATGGTGGAAAGTACAGTAATACTTCATGGAGAAGCTAGAATTAGAGGAATTGTCTGTGAAAATTGTCCCCATTGGACGTTTTCTCTTGAAGATATTTGGTTTTCAATTCACCAGTTTCTCACCAAAAGTACTGTTTGTTCAAACGCATCAATTTGATGATTGACATAGTGCAGGCAAATAGGCAAAACGAGCGACTTGAAGTTAGCACTCCCATTTCCGCAGCAAATACACTCTCACATGTACACGCACAGGTGATTGCCTATTATATATTACGTAAACATCGCAAGGTATGTATACAGCCTACCATGCCCAGTTGGTACGTACACAGCCTTGCACATAATACACTCTCACACTCAAACCACAGTTCATAAACCGTTCTACGAAATCGCTGGAATAAAATTCACGGATTAACTTTACAGTAGAAGGAAGCTTGAAAACAATTTGCAGCATTGAAAGGTGAAACTTAGCGGAATCAATGTCAGAGCAGAATGAGGTACCGAGAAGCTTAGGCTTCGTAGAACTGTCGGATTGTAAACGTTTGAGTAGCCTAAATTCTTCGCATTGGAGCTGGACAGCGCAATGTATAAACAACAAAGAGTCTGCTGTTCAAACTTATCTTGTGTTACACAAAAATCATAAAATCACCAATGCACTTCTTATATGACACCTTAACAATATTTTAAAACATATATAATTTATAAGAAATTTCACCAAAAATTAAGGAAGAAATTAATCTGTATTCAAATGCAGTTTTTGTTGTGATAACTGTAGGAACTGTATGGACCGTGGGTTATGTCACAATCTGCATTTGCGAAGGTGACGTCATGTTCACTACTGTTCAAAGTATATGAAGTATCCATCCTAAACGATTAAAAATTTGCGTCTCTGTCAAACGCAACATTAGCTCTCTCATACTTTGAAAACATGTTTGGAAAATTATTTATTGTTTTTTAAGGTAACCTCTAAGTGCTACCAGACAATTCCTTTAACTCCTTTCAAGTATAAGTATGTAAGATTGTTCAAAAGAAAAGGATTTAGAACAAAGAGCAATTACTTACCAAACAAATGAATCATATTTTGTGCAACAACCTTCAGAAGGCAAGGCAAGGCAAGGCCAATGTATTTAACTGGTTTTGGTGCCTCCTAACAGACAAGACATGTTAATAACAGTGCTAAACTTATCCCTTTCATGGTGTCTATGCTTCCTACAATATAGTCATCAAACCTGTGCCACCTTCCAAACTTTAGCACTAAGTTACCACCAACTACAGCAGGGCAAATATTTAATGGTAGTCCAGTTATAGGAGACAACCAAATTTCTGGTATCATCCCCAAAGCTGTCCAGTGGTCTGTTCACTAAACCTACACTTCTCCTACAGTGTACATATTGGTCATCATTATTTACTGTTCTGAGAACCGAAAGTGTAAAGTGTTCTGCACTGCATTTCTACTGTGCTACTGTATTACTGTTCTACTGTATTACTCTAATATGTACTGTTCTACTGTTCTACTGTTCTACTGTTCTACTGTATAACTGTTTTTTTTTGTTTTTTTTTACTGAGCGTCGCAAAGTAGCCGGGTCATGTACGTGCAGTAGGCGGGTCATTTGACCCGGGTCCCGGCTACTAACGAAAACCCTGTGTATTACTGTTTAACTGTATTACTGTTCTACTTTATTCTGTTCTACTATATTACTGTTGAACTGTATTACTGTTCTACTGTATTACTGTTCTACTGTATTACTGTTCTACTGTATTATTGTTCTACTGTATTTCTGTTCTACTGTATTACTGTTCTACTGTATAACTGTTATCTGTATTATTGTAATATGTACTGCATAACTGTTCTACTGTATTACCGTTCTACTGTATTACCGTTCTACTGTTGAACTGTATTACTGTTCTACTGTATTACTGTTGAACTGTATTACTGTTCTACTGTAATACTGTTCTACTGTATTACTGTTCTACTGTTTTACTGTATTACTGTTGAACTGTATTACTGTTCTACGGTAATACTGTTCTACGGTAATACTGTATTACTGTTCTACTGTATTACTGTTCTACTGTATTACTGTTCTAATACTGTTCTACTGTATTACTGTTGAACTGTATTACTGTTCTATTGTATTACTGTTCTACTGTATTACTGTTATCTGTATTACTGTTGAACTTTATTACTGTTCTAATACTGTTCTACTATACTGTATTACTGTTCTACTGTATTACTGTTCTACTGTATTACTGTTATCTGTATTATTGTAATATGTACTGTATTACTGTTCTACTGTATTACTGTTTTACAGTATTACTGTTCTACTGTATTACTGTAATATGTACTGTATTACTGTTCTACTATATTACTATTCTACTGTATTACTGTTCTACTGTATTTCTAGTGTGCCACCTCCAGTATAACATTCCCAACTGTACTATAACAAATTACATCCTGTTGAAATAATGAACTACAGTCAAGGGTGAAAGATTGGAGGATAGGGGTATGAGGACAAGAGTGACCCCCCCCCCCCAACTCCCAGTCTCTCCCATATGTTGCACCAAGGTTAAGCTGTCAAGTGTTATAGCCTTGTAAGCATACTAAGAAAGGCCAAGAGTAACACTGCAATAACAGTCAGCTAACATTCTTCAAATCTGACAATTAAAATTGTTGCTACTTTTGATTTAACTCTGATCTAATGTCTATAGTGAAACAATTGCAAAATTTATTTATGGAAATGTGTAAGATACTGTGAGAACAATGAGAGTCCTTTAATCTTAGTTGCTTGACAAGTTTTTAATCATGGTTTTGCCTTGATGATCTATCGTAAAGTAAAAAACATATCTATCTTGAAACTTGGTTTTGCTTTTGCATATCTATTTTAGATCAACAGAAGGAAAGATAACCAACTGAGCTTTATATTGGCAGGTTTGCAGCAAGATCTCTAGTTTAAACTTAAGAATACAGCTACTGATTTGTGGAGTACATTTGGGAGCAAATTTTACTTATGCTAGTATTATTGTAAGCTACACTGGCAGTAACAATTTTTCAATGGAAAATCTCAAAAAGTTTATCATGACTCAATCCTATTTGGAAATTTGTTTGTGTTTGGCTCAAAATTAGATGTAAACTATGTACTCTAATTTTCATCACAAATTTGCCACTTCACCATTCATTGTAAAAGAATTTTTAGACTGAAAACAGGTTTATAGTGTTGCGAATGGTTTGACACTTTTGTGAAATATTTAATGATTGAACAATTAGCTGGAATTGAAATATTTCCTGTTGATACTTTATATAATATATTATATAATATGGCATCAGGTTTTGCCTTGCTAAGAGAGCATTCCAATCCAAAAAACCGAGGAATTCACCTCTAATTTATGAGAAAGAAATCACAAAGTTATGTATAATTTTCTGGGGCATTTGCAGAATTGATGGTCAACCAAAAGTGGTAGGAAAAAGAATGAAGCATTTCTAGTGATGGTGGAATGCTTCAAAGAGTCAACCAGTGAATCCCTGGTTGCACTGTATTTTGGCTTCTGAATGGTTCTTCTTTACTCCTTTCCATTGGTTATAATTTTATAGTTATTATTCCCTTGTTCATTAATAATGCATCTAGATCACCTAATTAAAATGTGTTATGTTTTGTATCATTTAAGGGGATTTTCATTCACTTCTGCAATTTTGGAATGATTTAAATATATTTTGAGGTGGGAAAAGTCTCCTGGTGAAGACCTGGTTTTGACCTGGCTGTCAAAACCGCCCAGTAAAAAAATGATCAACCCTGGATAACATTTCTTTAGCCAAATTGGTACAGTTTGGAAATTTTTTTCTAGTAAATCTGGTTCAACCAACAGTTGGCTGCTGATATGATGTACTACATCCCTCTGACACAGTTTCAAAGCCTTGTTCTGTCTATAAGTTGTTTTTGTAAGCCCTGTCTAAGTAAGCCTAAGTAATCCTTAGCATAGCTAAGCCTATGTAATCCTATGAAAGTAAGCCTAAGTAAGACTGCCATATGAATTACTAGGCCTATAACTTAATGTAATCTTTGTCTGGTGAAAATGTTATCTGTCTCTCTGTGGCAGATGAGAAATAACAGATCAGTAGAGTAGACAGTTCCATGGTGTAAAGATCTCTACAGAGCTCTACAGTCTGAAGAAACTGTAAGAAAATTAATTGCTCAGGTATAGGCTGACCATCATCGTTGCAAATACTCACAGTATTGCAAATACCTAGACTGCGTCATGTTGGAAGTCAAAAAGGTAAATTTACACTGAAACCTTGGCCCTGCAATCTTCTTGCCTTTTCTGTTATATATAGCTAGGCTTAGTGTAATAATAAATATGTTGAAGAGTGTCTGTGGGGATGTCAGGGAACAAGACCAATTGGGCTGGGCCTAGCCTAGCCCAATTCCAAACTTACCCTTGCCTAACACTAACACTACCACTTGCCAGTAACTTTACAAGTAACATTACACCTATTTAGCCCAGCTTAGGCTACAGTTGAGGAAAAGGCCTCGCAAATTGGGACATGCTGTATCCTAACGTTACAGAAAAGGCATCTAGGTATGGGCACAATTTGGCCAAGGCTGAATTAGGCCAATGTTAGTTAGTGTTACTACGGTCGGCCTAACGTTGGTTAAGTTTGGCCTAACGACGTACGTTTAGCCTCTAGGCTATGCTAAGTGACACAAACTTTAACAGCGATACAGACCTGATGGGTGGTTCATTATAGAATTCGATGATATCTAATTTCATGTTAATTTCGTTGTTTCAGATGAAGTCATGTTGAAGTGGACCAAACATCTTTCAATCACAACTCAGATCAAATTGGAACTATCTGCAAATGCACGACGTTAATCCCACCGTAGTTCTATATTGTTGTCATGTCAAGTGTCCAGCCTACTACTTGGTACAGTACGTCAGCCATAAAACGATTTTTCATGTTTCATGCGCGGACTCGAGTAACTGTTGACTTGTCTACTGCCCTCTAATTTAAAGCAGGGGACGAGCAGATGACTATTGAAAAATACAATTAAAGTACAAGAGGGTAATTCATGGAGCCTCTGATCTCACCCCAAATTTGGTTATATGACTACTATGATGCATTTCATCACTCTGAAGCGACGTCATCTGACACCCACCAACTTTGAAGTTCGTTGATCTTGTGCCATATACCATATTGACATTATTAGGCTAGTACCCTCTACAAAGTTGTGTGATTGGTAGCAAGTGCAAAACACAGTACGGCAACAAAGAGGAAAAATTAGGTGGTGAACGCAAGGGGGGGTTGGGCAAGAGGACGTGGTCCCTACCTTCATTGCCAGTCTCTCCGGCTATACGCCCCCTTTTAACCCACACAATAATTCAAGATTCTTTATTTGCACAATTCCAAACCTAATTTTTGGAGTAATTATGGTCCAGAGTGCACCATTGGATGTCTCATTGTCTATTTTTGCCAGGGAAGAACCCCAATCCCATGAGAGTCGACCGCGCCCTCTTCTTTCCAAAAGTCTTGATTGACACTTACATAAATACTCATGGCCCTCCAAGTGCCATTCACGGGATTTCATAAGTTGAGAAATTCTAGCATGTTCGAAAATGGCGTACAATCTTACGCTAGGCCCTTACCTAGATATACATAGGGTGAAAAGCCCAACAGCGGTCTATATCGTTCACCGTGATAATTTTGATTAGACCGAAATGTTGGTGAGTCGGCTTTACTGGCAGAAATGTTTGAGCCCCTGTGGAGCAGGTACGCCGAGTTGGAGGAGCATCGACAATTTATGGAGGGGCACCAAGTATTAAAGAAGGGGTAAAATACTCATGTGCTGTTACAAGTGAAGTTTTTATTCAATTGATGGTGCGACAAATTAAGGAGGTGGTATGGGAGAACACTAGTCTGAAAGTGGATGGAGGTGCACGCCCCCTGTGCCCAGCCTGGCTACCGGACTGCTGGGGAGGGCTTCATACTCACATGGAATCATATAGCCACTTTTGACAAATGCTCAGTGAAAGAATAAAACTGATATAAACTGCAGGTCGAGTTGATCATGTTGAGGTAAAATATTTTCTTGAACATTTTTTATGGCAAAGTCTACAAAAGCTAAAGCTCAGTGAAAGATCTTTGCAAAATTGCTGCATTTTCAACTGAAAGGTACCTCAGTAATCTAACGACCAAGGTGCCATTATTGCTGTGTATAAGTTGATGATGAAAGCAGGTGTTTAGAAAATAGGTCATCTCGCAAAACGATTTAGATTTTACAAATTTCCTAAAAAGTATTTCTCTGTGCACTTTCTGACCTTTTTAATGAACGTATCAGATAGTCTAAAAGGAAACTGGTACAGTATATAGGCCTACATACTTGCAAAATGAAGGTCAACATGGAAGAAGAAATAGATTACCTCTCCAAAAGTATATCCAACTCCCTCACCCCCTCCCCCCCCCAAATAAAATGGTTATAGGCTTTTAGAAAAATATGTCATTTAACAATGATTGACATGCTTTTTCTAATTTTTTACAATGTGCGTGCTATAATTGCATATTACAGTTACAATGGAACAAGGTACCATCATAGATGTAGGCCTATAAACGTGTATTGCAGCATTTTCAGCAGTCTGCCACAGTACATTGTAGTCTACTTACACTCTCTTTCTTCTGAAATATTATGCTATATTTTACATTTTTAATAGTTTGTCATTTGGTCAATTAATCTCCATATTTGTAACTCAGATGCCTTGGTTATGCATGGTGACTCACATGTGCACACTTTAAGTTGACATGAACAACAACTTTTCACTTCGTAACCTCAAAAATTGATGCATACATGAAAACCCTGTCATCATGATAAATCCAACAACAAAGGTTGGATGAACCACGTACTTGACATGTGGATTCACGAGTCTAAAAGCCCTATGGTTTTCTGTGGAGGTCAAAGGTCATTTGAGGTCCAAGTCTGTAAACCCAGTAAAACACTCTAACTCCAAAATTGAAGTTCATACTTACTGTGGATTCACCCCAGCGAATACATGCAAGAACCCTTGACTTTTTCTTGAAGGTCACTGGTCAATAGAGGTCAAGGTCTGAAAAACTTAGTAAACATGATCAATCCAAATGTAAAGGTTGGATGGACGTTTTATTTGGTATGTGGATTCACCTTTGTGAGTTGAAGAAAAAGTATAGCTTTCTGTCGAGGTTGGGTCAACAGAGGAGGTCATTTGAGGTCAACAGAAGTCAAAGTCTGGAATTATTTAAACACTATAACTCCAAAAGTGAAGACTGGATGATGAAGTTCATACTCGGATCCTTAATAAGTTCAAGAACCCTATAGTGTTTGTTGGAAGAGGTCATGTGAGGTCAACAGATGTCAACGTCT
>KN887194.1:35029-79425 GCA_000934455.1 Apostichopus parvimensis
AGTGAAAGATAGCTTTAAATTCTATTTAAGATATTTTTAGTTCGAAATAAAGATACCTTTTAATGAATTGTTTTTAATTCATTTTTTCGTTTATCTTCAATATCTCTATTGAGTTCGATTTGCAGATGTCTGAAATGAAGTTAAAAGATAAATTATATTAGGTAAATTTAGATATATTTTAAATATTGAAAGATATCTTGAATTTTAGGAGGGAAAAGCAAATGGCTCCCCATACTCTCTCAGTATCAAACATGAAATTCTCCAAATCATACAAAAATTACCCGTTTCATTAACTTTATATTACGATTTCCGTGAATCAATAGGTTTAAATTACTTGAGTGTTTCGTGGAATGCAGGAACTGTAAACACAAAATCACTCGGGGAAAGTGGTAGGCCAATTGGCAATAGTTAGTGTACGATTGGAAGCCTGACCTTATCACACGATCGGTATTCGAAGAAATGGATGAATATATTACGTCATGCTTGTGTTTCGGCACTGCATCTATGACGTATATACGTATAGCCAACGTTCGGATCTACTTTGTTTCGCAGTTGAGCGACAAGCATGGCGGACGACAACGCGGAACCAAAGAAACTACCACCAAAAAGCTATGGAAACGTCATAATTTCATTGGAAAATTGCATGTTTGACAAGGAAAGGTTGAAGACAACAGCTTCGAAAGTCGATGGTCTTGATCCAGAAACAGAAATCAGTCTGAGAATCCTAGGATGCGAATATATTCAAACCGCCGGCATCTTGTTAAGATTACCTCAGGCAAGCCATCCCGTGAACTCGGCTAACGTTATGACTATTACTAGTTTACATTACTGTTCTTCAGTAGACCTAGCCTAGGACTAGCCTATGTCTTCTTCGTTTTATATATACGACACAATTCGCAGAAGTTTCTACATCATTTTTTCCTTCATCCATCTGCTATGCCCTCTGATACGACTAACAGTTAATGTTGCATCCATTCCTGGTGTAACTTTGACTTTCTGTTTAATGCCAATAGGCCTAGGCCTAGGTGATTTAAATTTGCCTCAACAACTTGCAAGTAACGAACTTTAGGCTAGGCCCTTTCTCGTTACTAGCCTAACGTTATTGTGTTCACAAAATGCAGCAGCAGCACTGCAAAATGCTATAGGACTAGTTGCCATGTTTCAATGGCAAATTGTAACCGCCTATTTGACCCATGTTTTAAACTAAGCATAGACTATACATGCTTAATGAAAACTTATATTATGTTAAAGGAGGAAACATGAGGCAAATTTTATATTTTCTATCAGACACCTTAGGCTAAATTAAAGAAATTTTTTTTCTTACGTGTATGAATTATGATGTAGGTTGCATGTGAAGTGCACAAAGCTCATTGTGGCGTATTCTGAGCAAACATTGATAAAATCACATATTTGATCGATAGAACTAACCAGAAAGGAAATTTAGAGAGATATTCACTATCCATGGTCAACTCCTACTCCTCCTTTAAAAGAACATTTTCACTGTTTAAGCATCATTAAATTACATTAGGCCTATAGCCTACCATCATATGTAATTAAATGAAAGCTTGAAACTAGGCAGTAACTTTAATCCAGCCACTGGCGTAAACATTTATTTGAAAATGAGGCTTAGTCACAGTGAAGCAATAAGGCCTAGTCCAGGTTGCTTTTATCTTGAGAATGACAAGTGTGGAAAGTCCACTGAGCCTTCATTCAGGGATGGAAGATCAGTGGCAGTGGGGCAAGAAAGTCTAATCTTGAGAATGACACAACATTGTGTAGAGGTTTTCATAAAACTGACGTCAACGAACCCCCTGCTCTGGGGTGGAGGCACAATCATAGTGAGTGATAATTGATAATTTAATGTTGACTGCATGTGCAGAGAACATTGGCTGCATGAAAAGGTTTCAATCTACTTAGTCTCCATTCTAGTGTAGAGGCACAATCACGATGGTGATCGAACATTGTTTTGATAACTGTGATTTTGCCTAATTATTATTGTATTTTATTTGATAATTTGCTTTCTCTTTTTTCTGCTCTGCAGGTAGCTATGGCTACTGCACAAGTCCTTTTCCAAAGATTCTACTATTCAAAGTCTTTTGTGAAACATAATATGGAGGTAAGACAGCTAGTTGATGTAACAATTCTGTAGTCTTGTGATTGGTAGCATAGCTATGAGTCAGTTGGACACTTGGCATATTGACTTTATAGTACAGATAGCAATGTGTTATGATGCAATGTTGGATTGTTGATATAACTCATTGCTGCTAACATACAGCATAATTTCACTCACAACAGTTCACCTGGTAGTTGTGAACATCCTTTAAAGACATTTAATAATTTAGGCTTTATTATATTGTAGTAGTATGATTTAAAAGCATTTTTTTTTACAGTATATCTACAATTATGAACTATAGTATAGTATCCATAATGTACTCCCAACCCTAAGTGAGTAAAATATTTACATTGCCCAGAAACTCGTACAGTAGTCCATCATGATGGTTAGTCAATATTGCATATTAAAGGTGGCCAATGTTAGTTTCATTATCAGTATGTTTTACAAACCTGTTTGAAGATGGTCCCTTTGAAGCAACATGTGTAGGAACTTCTTTTTTTAAAACAGTGAAACAGAACAACCTTTTAGTGTACATATTTCACTTTCAAATGACAAGCAGTACTTTTCTAGACTCAGATAGACTGGTTTATTATTTACTTTACCCCTCCAAATGTACTTAAGGATAACAGCTTTATAACCAGTTAGTTGGTTCTTAGATTAATAACAATTATAAAACCATCTTAAAATCATTGCCCACATATTTATGATTATTTTATTCTTTTTAAGATTGTTGCGATGGCCTGTATCAATCTTGCTTCAAAGATTGAGGAGGAACCGCGACGTCTACGAGATGTGATAAACGTATTCTACCATATCAAACAAAAGAGTATGAACAAGTAAGTATATTCCTGTTATTGATATTCCATCCTACCTTTGAGAGTTCTAATTGGAAGTTTTAACTAACATAAAGTCTCAGTTAAACTCCTATGTATGTACTCTTGTTAAAAGTACAAACTTGTACTACGTAAGCCGTGTTCAGGGAGGAATGGCATCATGTGTAGAGTCCAGGTGAAACCTAAAATGTATTTGTATTTTACTGGTTGAGCAACCTTATTATTGTCTCACTTTAAAATGATTTTTGGTTAATGGTTAATTGCAAATAGCATTTAAGGGAAATATATAAGCTTGTTAACAGATGGTAACACAACTGAATAGTTCATTCAATTTGTCTTATTCTTTGATGCAATGTTACCAGTTACAGTCCTTTGTTGTGTAGATGTGTACAACATGAGATATATTTCCCTCACCTTGCTAAATGCATTCCAGTTTAAGGCCAAAGTTGATATAGATCTAAGATTTTGGTAGTGATGGGATCAGGTGAAAAGGTTGCAGCCTGGATCCATTCAACCTTCTTTTGGATCCAAATGGATCTCGTTTATTATCCCTAAAGTATCACATAGATGTGATGATAATATGGAAGAGCTTTCGTAAAAGAAAGTCTTCAAACTTATGATGGGAGCGCAAATTGAGCATGTTCAGGGTTGCATTCTTTCTAATCGGTTCCCATCACTACTACCAATTCCTATCACTTTGTAATTGATGACATTATGCAAATATAAAACAAAGTTGGCTGCAGGAATATTTTGCTTGAATATAAATTGAATGCAGAGAATAACACTCTCCTTCCTTTTATGTTAATGTCAGCCTGACAGCCAGCCTGCCTCTCTAATGAGTCATTGATAAGAGAGAGTCGTCTGGCAAGTCATCCTGCCGAGGGCTAAGCCTGGTCTCACCCCCAGTGCTCCCTGGGAACAATCATCTCTTTACTTGCTCTGCTCCTGAAAAAATAATTTGTGGACACTTCCGAAGGACAAGGTTGGGCAACTGTTTGCACCTCCCCAAGTTAGTTCTCTTGGACTTGGTGAAGTAGGTTTGATGATGCAACTGGTAAGGTAATACCTGTTTGTGGATCATTTATATTGTGCCTAGACAACATGTCTGGTGGTTACTGGGTCAATCAGTTCTCTGTGGTGATCATGCCAGTGCTCAGATGAAAGTATACAACTAGGATATGACAGGTTCATATTCAAGGTAATATACACCCATTTCTTCACCTTTCTCTGTCATAAACATACATGAGTACTTGCTTGATGACAATTGTACCAGGGTTGAAATTGCTTCAGTTCCTATTTTGCACTAGTGTTGCTCAGAATTGCCCAAATATCTGAATTTTAATGATAATTATGTAGACAGTTTGTCTGCATTGCTAAGAGTACTTAGGATAATGCTAGTTGATGCCTGTGTCTTGGCATAATGCCTGTTAGAACCATTCAGGTAATAGACACTAGTGATGTCACCAATTATAATCATTCTGTGATCCACAGCACTGATGAAGATTGGCCATGACTCAAAGAACACAAGCAAATGCTCATGTGCTTTGTAATTTAGGTCATTACAGGCTTAATATACTATAATATTCTTGCATGATTGCAATATTAACAATTGCATTAAATCAAGAAAAATGTGTATCTTCATTAGTGAAAATGGCCAGGTGGATGTAAGGGTTTAAGTACAATATTTGTCTGCTCATACTTCCAATGGTGCCCACATTGGTATGGACTTTCCTCAAGAATTAAGCAATGGAAACAAATCTAGTAGCAAAGAACTGATTATCAAATCGGTACAGTAGAAGTTTGATCATACTAAATACTGTACTTAAACCTGATAGTGTGGTGACTGAGACAGTTAAATACAACCCGCTAGTACTAAGGTAATGCCATTCCTCCATAGGACATGTTATAGACTAAGATTTGTATTAATCTTGTTGTAGATCTGTGCTGTAGTAATCATGTTATCATTTGAACAACTAGTTGATAGAGATCGCTACATCTTTGTCATTTCAGACATATAGAACCGATGGTCCTTGATAGCAAGTACATTACCTTGAAGAATAACTCCATCAAAGCCGAACGAAGAGTCTTGAAGGAACTCGGCTTTTGTGTTCATGTGAAGCATCCACATAAGGTAAGATCTTTATAGTTATTGGATTCTGGTTACCAACATGAGCACGTTAGGCAATTGGTGATCTTCTTAGGTGCAGTCTGATTGTGTGTGTCATGTGTGTGTGTCATGTGTGTGTGTCGTGTGTGAGTGTCATGTGTGTGACTGTGAGCGTCATGTGTCTGGTTGTTAGTCTCGCGTGTCTGATTGTGGGGGTAGAGTTGTGCGAATAATTTTGTTTAGTGACAGCTTTGTATGCATACTGTACAGTATTATCTGCTTGGAGCATAGGAGCCCAGGACATGTTGTCATATACTGAAGGGTACTACAGTGTTTCATTACTGTTGCTGTACATATAGAGTCTTTGAAACCTCTTCAAATTTGAGGGCAGTACTTTATTTTCAGTCCATGCTGGAGACCAAAAGGAATGCGATGGCGTTTGTGTGTATGTGACACCTTGGCATGATGAAAACTCAAAAGGTACATGATGAATGAATTTTGTACTTGGTATATATACAGAAAAGTTGAGTACAAGAATAAAAACATAATACTTGAGAATAAATGTCATATTTTATAGGTGGGTCAACCTTATCGAGTGCAAAAAGCACTTGCTTTCTGTAGTCAAAGGTCATCTGAAGTCGACAAAGCTTAAAGTCTAAACAGCTTGTGCTTAAAAATTCAACTCCAAACATAAAGCTTGCATGAACTTCATATTTGATATGTGGGTGCACCTCATTATGTAGGAATGCTTTGTGTGCACAGTTTATATTCAATGTGCACTAATAAAAATGCATGAAGTAATCACTAAGCCTGTTGGCTTTCTGGTTAATTGTAATGGCATAGGGTATTTTTTTCCTTGTCCATTATGAAAGGAATTTCTTTTGCAGGCATGTCTCAGCACAGAAAAATTTGCATTTTCATGTCTGATGCTGCAAACATGTTTCTTGCTCAGAAAGGAGCACAATTCTCAGCTGGACTAAATGGTTATGAAATACCACAATGGCATCAGGATTTGGTCTCCTAGAATCATGATAAACTTAAAATTTTGTTTATTTTCTCAATTTGAAGATGATTGTGATGTACCTTCAACAACTGGAGTTACAAAGCAACAAACGTTTGGTCCAAACAGCATGGTAAGTAGAAAGGCATTATATTACATGAAGTTATAAACTCATATCATATCCTACCTGCTGGAAGAGATGAATCTGCTGCCGAAGAACTGTTCTTAAAATGAAGTATTCCAACAGAATTGTGCAAAAAAGGAAATAAAGACCCCCCCCCCCCCCCCCTCCATTGCTATGATTCTTTTGTCAGTGTAGTAAGGACTTATCCCTTCTTCTAAGTAACCTTTAAGCCTACACAAGTTTGACTGATATTTGACAATAGTGTATATAATATAAAAATATTAACCCAAGGTTATCTTCGACTTAACACAAGCAAAAAAGCTAAGTTATGGTTGATATTCATTTGCTTAATTCTTAAAAGATCTGTTAACTTTCCTGTACTCAGATAGCTGTTAACATCAAATTGAAATTTTTTAAGAGTTACTCTGCAGCTGTACAGAAAGGAGACTTAAATCTTAGCCACATTACAAAGTGTGTACATCACACATTTTTTTTTGTGCTTGCCCATCTGTTTATCTGCTCTGCAGCTTATGGGGTTTCACATGACAAGGTTTTAATAGGCATTGTTTATTTTTTCTTTCAATTTGAAGGCCTTGTGGTAAGTAGAGTAAAGGAAGCTTCTGGGTCATGTGACACCCTTGCACAAACTCCTCTTGACCAATAGAAGGGACTGGTGGGAGCAGTTGGTGCACGGCTGAAGCAACCATCTTTCCTCATATTCCACATCTCTCTTGATGATGTCGTCTCTGGATTCTTGTTGAAGTCACACCATTGAAACCACTGTCCCTGCAGATGTCAGTATTGACAGTCCAGGATTCGGTTAAGGTGTCAACATGGATAGATCTTGTTCTGTTATGCATGAATATTACTTTATTGATTGACCAATAAAAAAGAGATCTCTTTGTCATTGTTTCATTTTAGCACCTTTCATATATCGCTTCGTATTGAATTGTTATAAAACATCTTTAGGCTTTATACAGTTGTTGTCAACAGAGGATCACTGCAGATTATCATGATAGATATGCTTATGTACTATGTTGAGTTCATTAGCGCATGAGTAACTGATGTCAAAGGTCATGACTCTGCTGTATTTGGATAGTAGATTGCAAGGATTCATTTGTGAAATTGTGAAAAATGCATTCAAGGAAGAATTTCAGAGAGCTGGATTAAAACTCTCATTGTTGCATGGTTTACAACAATATAGCAGTTTGAACAGATATGATATTAACATTCATTGGCTTTGTTGTTGTTTGCTGCATTTCAAGAACAGTCTACTTTTGCCAGAAATGTCTGCAGAGCAAGAAACAAATAACATGAAGAGAGGAACATCAGCTAGCTACACACAGGATGAGAAGAGACATCCGGCAGTACAGATGAAATATGTTGAAACCATGGAAAATGCAACTATGCAACAGACACTTCAGCTCGCTATACCAGGAATGTGTCGACGACGGCAGAGGGTGTCCTTCGGATTGAGATTGCTTAGCTATACCTATTGAGCTGAATTAAACCTTGGGCGTATTGGACCTCACCTCATTGTAGCATCCTTTGAAGGTTGTGCTAGGCTTAAACAATAGTTACTGTGAGAAGTAAACTCAGTAGGTCTTAATGTACCTAATATAATGCAATGAAGTTGATTTTCCAGTAAGCTTCTGCAAATACTCTGTTTGCCATTGCATATTAGTTGTAGAACCTAGCATTGCTAGATGACCTTACTGGTGGTATTGAGACATAAGCATGAAGGAACCCATTATTTTGTACACAGGAAAGTGATACGATTGTATTGGAAATTGCGAGGTTTCCCAGTTGCTGCCCTTTACACTGCAATCAAACCGACATGGATCAAAGATTTTTCTGAAAGCTATAATGGACATGTTATAATTAAGATTTGTTTAAATGTTGTTTAAAAGTTATTCATGCACTAAATTGTACACAAGACTACAACAGGAGAGATGTGGAATGGAAGGATGGATTGTCAGCTGGTAGGTGGATGGTGATAGAACTAAAAAACAAAAACAATCAGGTTATGTAGAAACCAGCCACACACCTATCCAGTCACCAAAGACTTGCACCTTACTTATTGTAGGCCGTAGGTATCGTGCACTCTTCCAATACTCTAGTGTACAGTTATGACAATGACATGATTAGCACCAATGTAACTGCTCACATCCCTGTTACCTTACAGTTATACCTGAGAACACTTAAAGAATATCCATTATGCACAATAAATCAAAGTTGTTTTGGGGAGGGGGGTGCTTTAGTCATGGGGATTATTAAATGACTCCTATTTTCTATACTCATTGATATATGGAGGAAGCGTTCATCAAAAACTGGATTAGTAAGTTGAGTAGTGGATTAGTAAGTTTAACTGATTCTCTAGCAAATCTTGTATGCATAGAGTTCCATCTCTTTTTTTTTCTCTTAGGAATTACATGAATGACAGTTTAAGAACAGATGTCTTTGTGAGGTATCCTCCAGAAACCATTGCCTGTGCTTGCATTTATCTCTCTGCCCGTCAGTTACAGGTATTTAGACGCATTCCTCCTTTGCAAAAGTCGTATAACTTACATTCCGACTAAACTTACTCTTTCATGGTACTCTACTGACCTTACAAACTAAGGACACATGTATGTAATTATACTGTTTGGTTTGTCTGTATGCTATTGGGGAGGCAGGAATTGTTGTCCATGTCTCAATTTCTTGTGACATGTTATGTTTTGCTGGCTATTGCCATCCTGTTAAGTTGCATTAATAAGTGATTCTGCCCTTTTGGCTACTTTACATAGGCTCCTTTCTTCTCATCAAGATATCAGATGGAATGTATGTACCCATAGAAAGCAAAGTATAGTGTGGCTTTTAAGAAGGGAGTGTTAACTGTTTCCTATCCTTCCTTAAAGCAGGTGCCATTACAGATGATCAAAGAACATCATTGCAACAACATATGTGAACTGTTAGTGCAATTGCCCCTATGAAATATTTTGAATCTGCAACTTTCTTACAAACCTGAAAATATAAATTGTTACTCACCCATCAAGTCCTCTGCTGGTGGTGATCTCAACAAGTTCAATATGCCATTGTGTATATATTATAGACACCTCCTTTGCATCTCTTAGGCACCTGGATTTCTCCCATTCATAGGCGGGGGGAGAGGGCCTCCCCATGCTCAACTAATACTTGCTTAGATCAACCAAGAAAAGTGTTGTTGCAATTAGCCAGAGATAAGGGATTTTCTTGTAACAATTAAACCAGGGTTAACATGCAACCTATTCTTGTGCTGTATATCCCTACCCCTACTGTATTTAAAGGCAAGTAGCTGATGGGAGGGGTCTTCCTCTGGTTAGTAGTTTGTGAAGAGAAAACCACAGGTCTATTCAAATGTGACTGATTTTAAATTAATTTTTTGAATTATATTTAATATCTGACATGATGCTACCTTCACTTGGTTCCATCAGGTTGTACTTCCAGAGAGCCCAGAATGGTATGGCCTAATGGGAGCAACTCGGGATGAGATGGAAGATATAGCTCTTACTATATTAAGACTGTACACTTTCAAACTAGTAAGTAAACATAACTATTCTCATTAAGACACTGCACTTTCAAACTAGTAAGTAAACATAACTATTCTCATTAAGACTCTGCACTATCAAACTAGTAAGTAAACATAACTATTCTCATTAAGACTGCACTATCAAAATAGTAAGTAAACATAACTATTTTCATTAAGTCTCTACACTATCAAACTAGTAAGTAAACAACACTATTCTCATTAAGACTACACTATCAAAATAGTGAGTAAACATAACTATTCTCATTGAGTCTCTACACTTTCAAACTAGTAAGTAAACAACTATTCTCATTAAGACTGCACTATCAAACTAGTAAGTAAACAACTATTCTCATGATAACTTGTGAAAGGTAAATGCATTGTTATTTCATTCAGATACTTTTGTCTTAGAGATGATACATTTATTTGAATAACAGGCTTACCGTGTCCTGAATTGAGCCACTCATTGTATCGTTTGTCTTATCACGAATTTATTTTAATGATGGAAGTGAGTTTTAGGGGGCCCCATAGATGTAAGTTATAATTGTTCCAATGTTGGGTTATGTTACAAAGAATCACACATTAACTATGAATGCAAACATATTAAATTTAATGTTCTTCCTGTACAAACATCTCCCACTTTCTTGTCCATTTAGAAGCCATATTCAGAACTTGACCGTGAAGTGGAGAAATGTCGTGTGATCTTACAAGCAGCCAAAATGAAAGCCAAAGGCTTACTGAATGCTGAAGGACTGAACAGTGCTGCTGGCACACCACAGAACTTCTCTCCACACTCAAATAGTACACAGAGTAAGTGGTTTTATGCATATCTGCCGAGGCATTGATTAGAGATGATTGTTAAAGAGGGGGAGGCGGGAATTTATTGAAATGTTTAGATTTATTAAACCAAAGAAGTAAGATCTTATTAAATAGAAACATTTATAACAGTCAACTTGATTGTGGAATTTCTTACTAAGATGGTTTGTGTGCAGTGTATATGATCAATAATGTAAGGCTTGCCTAATTGTTTGACAGTCATTCATTGTGTAATAAGCAGTTCGGTTTCTGATTCTGTTTTTGTTCAGATTCTCCTAAAGTGAAAACAGAGTCTCCCGGTCTTCCTAATTCATACAAGATGGGGAACAGCCTCGTCAAGGAGGAGAGCAATGGTTCGACTGCCGCTGTCAAGAAGTAAGATTAGTTTCAGTATCATATATATATATGTCTTCTTATAGCTCTCAATTATGACATTTTACTGCCTCTCGCCTAATCATTTTACTTAATTCTTGTCATCATCTGGGAAGCAATTATTAGCATAGTTTGTGGTATTAGGTATGGCCTTGACTCATTTGACAGATAGCAGGGTAAGGAGGTCCTCAAATTCAAGTCAGATAATGGGTGGTTTACAGGGAGCATAATTGCAGTGTCACTCTCCAGCTTTCTAGCCTAGGGCACGGTTGTAATTGTGGAAATGTGAATGATCTTTACTATTTACAAATCTCCGAATCACAGCCCTCACAAGCATATGAATATGCTGGGTGAATTTACATGCAAACACACTGGATGATTGACTCAGATTCCCACTTTTGCCATTTCACCCAACCAGATACATGTTTAAGAATGCACAGGTTGGGTCGCTTATAACAGTCTGTTTTTGACTTTAGGAAATTCTGAAAAAGTTTTACAAAGGATCTGTTCAATAATTATGAACCAACTAATGGTGGTGAAGACATGATACCTCTATGTCTCTACGGGTGATTCCAAGTCAATGGTTATAAAACTCATAGCATCAGCTTGACATGTTTTGTAGAACTAGATAGTACAATTATGACAGCCCCCTCTGTTGATTTTGTAGCAACTAGTGAGCCATTTGTCTTGATAGGTAATCTGTTTATGTATGATGAGTTCTCCATGTTGTTCTCCATGAGTTCTCCATGTATGATGAGTTGTCCATTAACTGTGTCAGGTTATGCAGTTAGGTTTTAACTATAGCATACATGGCCTTGTTTCCTTAAACAACATTGCACATTAATCACATTGTATTTACACAAAGCAATAATTGATGTCAGTCTTGTTTATTGAAGGACAGTTAAAGAAGAAAACTGAAGCATGATCTTTGGAGTTTATTTCACTTTTATTCCTTAAATGAAAGTAAGAGAAATGGTTTCCCATCACAACCCATTGTTCAAGATATATCTGATTTTCCTTGCAGAGAGAACGGAAAGATTGCAGAAGTCAAGAAATCAAGCAAATCCAGAAGTAGAAGTCGAAGTGCGTCTTCTGTTGAAAGTTCAAAGTCCTCCAATAGCAGAAGCGCAAGTAAAGAGAGGAAACCGGTTCGCTCCAAACAGAAGGACAAGAGGAGGAGAAAGCGAGATGACCCTGGCGGTAGACGACATCATCCTCGATCCAGAAAGAGGAAGTATAGTCGGTCAGCCTCTCGTAGTAGAAGTAGATCAAGATCCAGGAGTGGATCCTACGACCGTCACAAATACCACAGGAGGAGTCCTCCTCACAGAGACTCCAGGAGTGATAAACATTACCACAGGGATCGTTCAAGAAGCAGATCTAGGTCGTACGAACGTACCTCTGACAAATACCGAAAAGTGCTGAAACGGGAATATGGTAGGAGTGGCAAAGATCGTAGGTAACAGTGTCTTTATGTCTCTCTACATCATAATTTGTTGTAAAATTTCAAGTTTGGCAATTATGTTATATAACTTGGTCAAAGATACTCCTCTGTGTCAGTCAGTCAGTCAGTGAAAGCCTTGTTTTAAGTGGTCGTCGGTAAAACCATTTGTCCAAGGAAAGCAGAAATGTAAAGCACAATTAACTTACTACTTCCACATTGCCCTGTAAGTAACTTGAATGTGGTGTCACTGTCTCTTTAGTTATGATTTTGTCTGTCAATGGACTAAACCTACAGCAGTGGTTTTGACAGTACTTTGTTGATAGAAACTTCTTCACGGTTTTGTTTCTTTTGTTATGCAAAAGTTTGGTTTTTTTTTTTTACTTTTGTGAGATCATAGAGTTTCATCAGATGTCTGTCATCTACTGAGTGAGGTGTTTTCTCAGTAGTAGCCTTTCTTAATTGTGTGCTGTTGTTTATGTCCACTGCAAGTTGTAACTGCACTACCAAGCAATGTTTACGATGTCATTTCAATGTGGTTGCTGCTTAATAGCTGATACAAACTTTGCTCTTTGGAAATCACATCACAGTAATTTGTTAACATCAAACTAAATCAAATTGGAACCATTGCCATTGCATGCATTGTCAACTTAAAGAATGACTTTTTGCATAAGTCTCAGTGGATATAGTTCAACAGAACTATATGGGTGCTGGCAGTGTTTCTATAGCTAGTCAGGTTTTCCAGGTATTCACTTTCTTAAATGGGTTAAATCTCTGGAATGCTCCTTTAAGGCTAAATTGAAGATGATGTTAGCTCCTCAGTGCAGAAGTTAATGTTAATATCAATCCATTATTTGATACTAGTTTTATTAATTCAACCAAAACTTGTTCTTTTTGACTTCATATAAACAACAGTGCATACTTAAATGACATTCAACATCATTTGTCCTTGATGAAGTTGTAGATGCAGATGTGTTGAAGTTGTAAACATGTTATTTGAGGTCATGAGATTCTTGTGTTTTCACTTACTTGTTTGTTGCATCAGAGGAACTGTCATAATATCTGTGTACTTCACTACCAAGTCCAATCTCAAATTTAAATTTCTCAGGTCATTTATAAAAAACAAAATCCTACCTAGAGTCCTGGACTAATAGCAAGGATAAGTGATGTGAGGGCAAAGCTGCCTAAAATATAGTCACAAGTCTTATTGAGTAGCAGTTCCAAAACTGCCAGGAATATTTTATTCAGCATCATATGCTATGTAAACTGGTCAATTTGCTGTACAAGTGAAAAAATGCATAGCAGTTTTTACAAGATTCATAGGCTTCAAAATGTGTAAATTGAATATCCCTGAAAGGAAAGAATTATTTGTGAATTATTATTCTGTGCATGACAGAGTAATAAACTCTTGTTCATTGATTTGATGACTGGTTACTAATTCAATGGACAGGAAGCCAAGTTTCCTTGGGTATGCACATACAGTCACATGGAGGTAATTAGAATATTACTTCCATCATTATCATGTTCTTTACGGGTGATCATCTGTGGGTGATTTTACTCCATTTTGGTATTATTTCTTGCAATCTGCACTTTGTTTTTATTTTATGAATCATTATGTTTGTTTATACATGTTGACAGTTATTTTCTGACTCTATTACTCTACCTATTTAGGTTGGAATTTGTAAGATTTTAATAATTCCAGTACTTGTGTCCAACTGTTCTGGCATGTCCCCATTGTTACCCATTAGCAATTGGACTAAGTTCTAATTGCTCAGGGGTAACATCTTGTGATTAACTTTGTGTGTATTAAAGGAGTTTCTTGTACCATTTCCTTTCAATCACCATTTTACACTTCAATAGTTTACAAATACAAATAAAAACATAAGATAATATTAAACTAAACAGTATTTTCCTTTTATTTCTCTGTGTTCATCTTTGAAATGTACAAAAGTTTTTTGTCCTTTAATTTCCACATTTTAAGGATATTGATGCCTTAACAAAATTGCTAGAAATTGTCTGCATAGTTAAGTCATAACCATCACCTCATAGCATTTTGTATCGTTAAGATACCCATCTTTCAAATTTGATATTTTGTGAGTATTTGTCATTATTCTTTTTTATTTAAGTTATTCATCTACAGAGGAAATATTTCTACATGAAAGTATAATTTTGATAAAAATATCAAATACACAAATTTATAACATACCAAGAGAGTATGAATAAGAGGAACACATTTTGGTTGTTGATAAACTTCATATTCAACCTTTTATGATCCACCAATCAATATGGGTTTCATTCAACAAACTACATCTCAAGTTAAAGGACAAGATACTGATGGTTTTTCAAGCAAATGTGATGTTACTTTGATAGGATTGTAATATTGTCTGCCAAAGGAACATCCCTTTAAGTTGAACCAATCAGTTTTGTAGTGCATATGTTTACACAATTTTCACACTCCGACCGATGTTACAACTGACCCTCTTAACACAATATTGTCTGGCACTTAAAGGTGGTAATCATATCGAGTGTCAATTAACAAGGGTATGATTTATTGTTTGAGTGTAATTATGCACCTTTTTAAAGGCAAATTAAAAGTAATCTAGTATTCACTGATTTTATGCTCAAACTTCAAGAATTAGTTGCTTCCACACTCAATGAAGTTTGACCCTTTTCAATCTCGAAATAGTTAAAGGGTCATAAACTCCAGGAAGGTACTTTTGATCACCCTTAGCAATGTTGTAATGTTAAAGGAAACATTACCAATAGTGTGAATGGGCGGTTTGGGCTTGATAAATTAGCAAGCAGGTTGACATGACAAGTTGAACACAAACCTAGTCACATCAGAATGACATCTTGGAATTGTTCAAAGCAGGATTTCCAAACTGGCTTTTGAATTAAGTAACCCTGCTTCATTACAGTTGCACCATAGAGTTTAAATTAATAATTCTGCTTGTATATCAAGTTCCTGGTTACATCACTGTCCACAATGTAATCCAGTGACTAATTTCACCATGCACATGATGATGTCCTGTGAATTGTCTGCCAATCGAAGCTCATTCACTGTTTGCATGACAGGAAATACTTCCACCATTCATCATGAGGTTACAGTAGTTTTCTTTGCTTCTTGAGTTGAGAAGAGTGTAAGTTTCCTGATGCCTTCTTCTAGCAGGTCTTGCTGGGTTGTCAAACGATTCACAACTTTGTCTGGATTTTTAACCAAAGCAGACAGAATGCCCTCCTCCGTTTTCCTTTTAGCTAACTCTGTTAAACACTGTCAAACAGGGAAAAAAATGTTCAAAACATGAAAAGAACTTAGATACATTTCACCATTAATGATGTCCCTATGCTCACCCTCAAAGCTGACTAAATTAAGATTGTGTGGGGTTTTCAGATGTGGTTAAGTACTCTCCAGGTGGCTTCAAATCATCATGTAGAAAGAAACAGCAGGTTCAAGTACCAGCTGTATTTTTTACCAAGATGATCCCCTGTGTGTTACATTAGAACAATCCTACCAGTTGCAAGACAGGTTATGATATTTGCTTACATTACAGTACATTGCATTTAACCTAGCAAAACCTGCATAACTTTTATTAACTAAATAAATAGTACTTTATTGAATAACTAGTATTTTAAATAACTAGTATTTTATTAACTAGTATTTCATTGAAGGTTGGGATTCCTGTTAATGGAATGCCAAAAGCCCCACCATGTTTAATTTTACTGACACATTCAAAGTAGCTGTAAGTTAATATTAACATATATGTTCATGTAAATATAACTGTAGATAAATAATACATGTCCACCATTGGTAGAAATGTATTTAAGACGAGTATCGTTCAGCATAGGATTCCATATATCTAAGTGTAAAGTTAACCTCCTTCAAGTTTGATTTGACTACTCACCTGAAATGTCTTTGGTTCATAAACTGCCAACTGAGAGAGTATTTTACGGTCAAGGGCAACATGGTGCTGTTACACAGAATATAGAGAAGAGGAGGTAATAAACATATCTCTAAATCTATGAGATATTAAGCTAATCCTATTGCATATTGACATGTTCATTATAAAGTAGAGGCCAGACTCCTAGCGTGACACTGCTTCACACTGGAGATAGCAAGTAAACTTGATCAAAAATCATTCAGAGAAAAAAAAATGATAGTAAAAGTTACTGGTCGTTACTCATCAGTGGCAGAGTGAGACAATGACCGGCACAGACTATACAAGCAAATGAATGGTGCTCTTGAATCTGAACTGGTTAAAGGTAGTCTGTATTGGCCCAAATTTATAGTGTTCTATAGTTGCTAGAAGTTTTCAAGAAGTACTTTCCTGGAGGTCTTTACTCTCCAAATTTTTCTCAGACATTCTAAATGAACACACAAGATGACTGGTAACTTTCCTCAAGGTAACTTTCCTCCAGGGTGGTAATAAAAAACAGTTTTAGAATTTTGACCAAAGGTGATCATTTTTCTAAAATCTGGCATATTTGAGTTTAATACAGCATAGCTTTAAGTATGGCAACTCCAACATTCTAAAATAAAAGTTTCTTCTGTAGATTTGTTAGTACACTACATAAAAGAGCCAATGGCAAAACAGTTTATACCTGAACTAGTCCACCAATGAAACTACTGTACTTGAGGCCATGCTCCTTGGCTGCAGCATTCAATCGGACAATCCAAAGCTTTCAAGATGAAAATTGAGAGAAGATCAAGGTAAAAATGTAATAATTGAAGAAGATGTATTAGTTACTTCCCATAGCGTTTACTTTTATATTCCTTACAGAAGAAAGCTACCATACTTGTTTTCAACTGCAGCTAGGATCCCCCATCCATCTACTCCCCTCTTTGGTGCTGTGAAGTAATGCCATAAGTCTTATATATACAAATTACAATCAAAAGAACATGAAAAAACTATGATGCCAGTTCCTACAAATTCAGGTCCTCATAACAGCATTTTGATCACATGGATGAACCAAAATTTGAATTATACCTGAGCAAAGGAATATCCACTGTAACTTGGATGTTTGGTTGTTGGAAAAGACTACAAATGTGGGCTTTATTAACAAATATATATAGATCAACATGCAGCCCACCAAAAGAACAAAATTTGTCAGTTCACATACCTTTCTTAAGTTGTTTTTCTTCAGATGTCTATAGCGGTTTTGGTAGACCCAGGCTCTGTGAACTGCTCTTATCGTCAGACTATAACAGTTCCTATGGCGACCATAAAAATGCTGTCAAAGAAATTGGTAATAGCAGAACATCATGAAAAAGAAATGGGCAGTTCCCCAGAATTGTAATCGATAGTCTAGCCCATCTGTGCATAACTCTAAAATACATTACAGAGGTTACATACAGATTTTTATATTCTAATCTGTGAACCTAGCATTTGGAAATAGCACCTATGAGTATACACAATAGAAAACAAAAGATAGAAAGTGGACAAACTGCTTAAATTAGAAATGATCTATGAAATCATTCTAGGAGATAAGGAAGGTCAAGATAATATGTTCATCATGGGCTCAATTACTGTTATGATTTATCCTTATAATTGAGCCTAACTGTGATAATGAAGTATTTCCTGAAGTATACAATGTTACATATCTACACAGAATACATCCAGATATCCGAGATATCCTTGTATTTTTATTTTCATGACTTGATTGTTACTTAAGTGAGACTCACATGCACAATAGTTTTGCACATTTTTGTCCTGGCTAAATAGTAAAGCAAACGTGGAGGTCAATACCTTGGTAGTTCTGATCACACTGCTTGATGACATACTATAGTTTGAGGTTAATCCTGAGTGAGCATCTTGCCTTCTCTCTTATAATAAATACTGTGTGAAATAGGCCTTTGTTGTATGTGCTTGCACGATTGAGTTAGAAGACTTAATGCACACATAGCTCTCTATCAAGTATTACCCTTGCTTGAACATAGGCCGGGCTAGAATTACAAGCTGCATCATTAATCAAGAACCAATCACTAGTACAGTTAATGAAATTTAATGTACAGGCCTTGGCCTAATGTCAACTAAAGGTCAACATAGTCATACTCAACTGTATAGGTTAACATTTACTGGTAAGGCACTATGCTGTTACTAAAGCTAGGCTTTAGCGAACAAAATAATTGGTGGGCTTCGAATATTGTCATTGCCTTTTACTAGCCTAGCTATATATGCCTAGGACTATACTAGACTGTATCTTGTGGCAGTACTGTAGCATAATTACTAGGCCTAGTAGTAGTTACGCTACAGAACTGCTAGTGCTACATGAGACAGTCTGCGCGACATATAACTATCCTACGTTTAATGTTACCTTTGCGTGATCAAACATTATTTTCTTCCTCCAATATCTATCTCGTCCTTGTTTAAACTGGCCAACCACTTGCCTTTGTAGAGTGGCTGTTAAAAACACCATTTTGATAAAAATCGCTTTAGTCTAACGTTGGAGGTGTTTCAGTTGCTTTGCGATTATTCATTCATGTTGAGGTACTACTACTAGGTACACACTATTGATCCAAAGCTAAACATGTGTGTCATATGAACGGAATCTTAGAAGGGACATCAAACCAACGATTTACGCACATCGCGTACAATTCCATGTGATGGTGGTGGAAGAACAGCGGCATGCATCAAGCCTTAGTGTTCTCTTTGTGATAAGTTTTCAGATAAATGAGAGGCAGATATGTATTGTTTTAGAAATCGGTGGGCTGGAGCGGGTAGAAGAAGGGACAGGGCCCTCCCTAAAAGTTGTATGTGCTACGGTGGCCCAGATAAGACATTTCAAATTTAAACTTTTTTTCTCAAATTGTCAATATTTGTTGGGAATTTCGACTGCTTGCTTGAAAATGTCATGAATCCAAGGGCGTAGGAACCGGGGGGGGGGGGGGGGGGGCTGAGGAGGCGCCAGCCACCCCAGTGAAAAATATGGTGGGGCGGAAGTATCATTCCGCCCCCCCCCCCCGCTTCGCAAGTCAGAAAACCCCTTTTTCATTTCCAAATGAGTAAAAAAACTCATCTGGAGCACCAAATTGTATCTAAGTGCAGGTGAAAATGCAAAATTATTTACAAAATGGAGTGGGTGTTGAAGTGTGCTATATTGCACCAAATTGCATCTGTGGCCACCTGGAAATGCAAAAAATTTCCAAAGGGGAGGGGGAAGCCCACGCCCCATAGACCCCTCCCCCAGGCCGGCCATCAGTCTTCAGCCCCCCCCCCCCCACTCAAAAGTACCTTCCTACGCCACTGCATGAATCTGTTAATACTTATATAAAATTCTTACTTGTTCATCGAAATTTCCTTTTATAATTTTAACCTTCAGTATACATGCAAATTGGAATATTTTCTCGAAATGTCAAATTTCGATCATTTCATCTTTATTTTTGGTATTTTTATATTGGTAGAATTTCGGTTATTTTCTACTGAGGTTTTCCCATTGATGTCGAAATTTCAAGAGACTAATCAAAATTTTATATCGAATGGTGATTTTCCTAGCCAAGAAGAAAAATACATTTTGAACAATAAATCTCGTTATAATTTCATTCAGATTTATTTCGTTTTTTTTATTATCGTTCAAATGATACCGCTTTCACATTTTCAAGGAACAGCACATGGTAATGCGAGATCGTTTATTTTAGGAATTGTTTTGTTGAAGTGCGCCAGTACATAAAGATAAATTTCACTCAGCCGTAAACAACAAATTGGGCCACCAATACAGCTCTTACATGGTATTTGGCATGCAGTGAACGCAGTGATATTGCATTCAAATAGTGTGTAAAGGTTTACATATCAGGCCTAAGCGTAGACGTGACCACAGTTACAAGTCAATAACACTGACAAGTGAAAGGCGAACTTCGTGAAGGTAATTAAGTTACTCGTTAATAATTGTGGTTAAGTAAAAATGGTAAATTTCAATGCATTATTCACATATCTCAAAAGTTGAATTACATTTTTTTCTCAAGGGGATTCAGAGCAGATGGAACGGAACAAATTTGCACAAACGTTAGGGTCATAACAACATTAGCATAGAACTGTAGCCTGTAGGCTAGTCTAAATCTAAGTTTGCCTTAACTTGGCTTCAACCTTTAGAACTCCCATTTCGACTTAGGCTAGGCCTTGTCGATAGTACTATTAAGCCTAGGCTATATCTTAGTTTACTTCAATCATAGCCTTCACAGTTAAGGGGCCTAGCCTTTAGTTAACTAGCCCTAACGTATGGACTCTACTTGGCCATTACACTAACTTTAAGGAGACAATATTTTTGCCCAGGAAATTTGGGGATGTGATGTTGGTGTACACCACGTTGCATGACCCACTACCCCAATTTTGGGTACAGCTACACGTGTAGCAGTACTGCAGTTTCCAATGAAAGCATTTTAAGGTTTTCAGTGTTTCAGCGTTTCAGTTGTTCTATGTTTCTTGCTCTGGGAAATGCCTAAATATCTAACACAATTCAATGTCAAAAACTTGAACTTGAAGGTTGCTAGAGGTCTTATTATTTTTCATTAAGTGCAACATGACACTTTTCATACATGTGAATTACAGGCTATGAAGGACCTCAATGATCTAGGCTGCCTTCATCTTTATGCCATAAATGAATTTGTAGTGATAAGCTACCAAACAGGTAAAGTTGAAATTATTAAGAAGTCCAAGGACCCTTTTACAAATTCAGTGTGTTCCAGGGAGAGTACAAAAGTCTAGGGGTATTTTTGGGGATGGTATATGAAATCTGGGCACTGTCCCTTAACATGGGAGACGTTTTTCACCTTACGTGAAAGGTGTAACTTAAGCTGCTAGTTAAGTAGCTCTGTTCTCACATTGGCCTGATGGTAATACTTCCAAAGTTTTGGTGGGACCAAAGGAAATGAGAAATATATAGCATAGCCTAGGCCTAGGGATAAATTAATTGAGCGCTCTCCCAAAAACGTGGCACTTGCACAAACATTGTTACACAATATTACTGTAGCAACATGTAGCCAAACTATTGGTATAGCAGAGCAAACTGAGAAACTTATTTTCCTTCACTGGGAATCCACTGGAGGTTTTGTTCGACAAAAATCATTCTTAATGGATATAGAAAACTGCAAGGCTGTTAAAGTTCAAAATTAATATTCTTGTGGGACATATCTCACCAGACTGAGCTAAAAAAAGTCTTGAACATAAATGCAACTTAAAAGCCCCACGTACAGAATGATAAAACTCAGTATATTGTGTAGTTCGTTATGAGGTATAACATACAATTTACAGTTATACCTGGATAGTAAACAGGCTTTTAGAGACAAACAATATGTCCAGAAGAATATTACGGTTATTGATTATACAATGTTAAAGAAAGTAATATCAATCCTTTTTGTACGACTTAAGTATGCCTGTCTCAGTTGTGTTGTACTGTAGCTGACAACAGGGAGTGGGGGGTTGGGCAAGCATCATGATTACAAGAGCATCCCCCCCCCACATTGGTGCTGCCACTGAACACAGTAGTCACAGTTAGGAAAAACATAAAGGTACCGTAAACCACCATACTAGTCTGTTGACTAAACTACATAGCACTATTTGCTTACACATTTCCAGCATCCAGGTGGAATGTCAAATCAGGAAACTTCAGGAACAAAACCATTACAGTAGTGTAAATGTCCTCCTTAAAATGTAGCCACAATGTTTACAGATTTCACCAAGAAGATGACAAAGTAGTGATTACGATGGTGGTATTCATTTACGACTTGGCCAAGTGCACCATTTTCCAGATAACCTTACCACTAAGTGATAGTAGGCCAATTGCCTGTGTTTTTAGGCTCTTATGGTAAATTGACATATTTCCGTACATTTACAATTTTGTTTTTTAAAATTGTTACACATGTCGCTGCACTGATAGATTCTGTAGTAACCACTTCTGAGTGCCGTTTTGTAACTACTTACTTGTCATTTAGCAAAGGTAATTAGCACTCCCTTAAGTGGCAAAAACAGTTCAACTTGCTGCAATAGTAATTTAAGGTAACAATTACTTCATATTTTAATGCATGCAGTTACTTTCAGCATGCAGTTACTTGACAATGTACTGGCCCATTCACAGAGAACAATAGCACCATGGTCAGTTGAAAATATTAGTCGGACACATGCGTGAGCAAATGCCTGGACCCTAGTATATGATATTGATAAAGCAATGTGGGCTATACATTGAACACTTTTAGATGGCCTTGGTACAGTCACAACTTCTAGCATGTCTACTTGGTATTTGTAACTTAAATGTGTCCTTCAAACACATCACTCTCATACAGAAATATATCTGCGAGAGAGACAGAGAGAGAGAGAGATGGACATTATACAATGGTGCTAGGTATTGTGAATACATATATCCTAACTAATACAGTTATGAACAGAGAGGTAAATACATCTGCCATGCAGGTGTCTTATTAATGTTTTGGACTTTGTACAACCAAATTTTGTTTTGTGAGTTTTCATGCGCTTGATGTTAAATAGTACATTGTTATGATTGTGTGATTATTTACATTGTAAGAAAGATGATAGTTTAGACCATCAAGATTGAATGCATCATAAGGTTTACATCATGGCAGATTGAAATCACTCTTTTTAGCTTAAGACCATGGTGGGACAATTCTAGGGGGATTCATAGGAGCATTTCTGCATTTGCATAGAACCTATAGAACGATACTCAGGCGCCTGTGATGTGATTGTTTTCTTTGTTTTTCTTTGCAGCTGAAAGATTTTACAGCAGATTACCAAAATGGGTACTATCAAGGCTAGCTGCTCCTGAATCATGTCTTGTGTAAGATTGTGATGACTAAATGAAAGGTTTATTGTCATTCAAGCATGGCCGGAAAACAAAGCAAATAGGCACCAAGAGTTAAAGTAGGTCTTTCTTGCCTGTTGTAGGCAGTCTAAAACTACCATGCCACCATCATCAGGGGAGCTATGGGGCTCCCATATTATGCCTGCAAAGGTTAACATTGAGTGCCTCCTCCCTACTGGTATCATAGTACCCCTAGAATGTATGAGAGAAGCATCCCTTGGAGCCATCAAGACACTGCTATGGAGGGAAGCCCAGAAGTTACCTCTGTCGAATCTCCTCGCAGAGGCTTCATCTTACATCTTTGTAACTATCACTCAAGATGCAGAGAGAGAAGAATTTTATGATGAAGGGAGAAGACTGTGTGATCTAAGGTTGTTTCAGCCTTGGCTAAAAGTAGTGGAGCCAGCGGGAAACAGGGAAGAGAAAATGCTCAATTATGACATTGGTAAGTTGTCATAAGATTGAACTTTAAAGTCTAAAAATCTACACTCTTTGGCATCTGGGGAGTCTAAAGTTTTTAAATCTACACCCTTTAACAAAATTTTGTTTAATGTACGGGGGAGTCTGTGATGCTTGCAAGCAATTAGAGCAACTTTTCTTCACTTGCATTGTATTACAGACTTTTTAAAATAATTACAGACTTTGTTTTGAACTATAAATTTAAGTATCTCCAATCCATGGTTCTCTTAGAGCACTCTGCCTTGTCCTAATCCCTGTGTGCCCACTGCCTACAGAGATGAGATTATACATTGCTATATGAAATGGAATGTTATTTGAACATCACTACATATTTAATTTCAAGAACAAGGTGGTGACATGTAGAGACATTTTGCACTTTTCACATCAAACAGGGTCAGCAATTGGAATATCTGTGAATGAATTTGATCAACTGAAAGATCCAGAAGTGATTGATTTTAGGAGAAATGTCCTCAGCATGTGCAAGACGGTAGTTGAAGACCGTGAAGCTCGCGGCAAGATGGAGCACGCAGTCTATGTTTATCCTCCAAATTTAGAAGTTTCAGAAGAGCTGCCAAAGCATGTTTTTCAACGGCTTGATAAAGGTACGTGTGACGTGTCCAATTGTTCTCATGCATAGTTATAGAAAGGTACGTGACCGGTCATTCTCACACATAGATAAAGGTATGTGACTGGTAGTTCTCACACATGGTTATAGAAAGGTACGTGACCGGTAGTTCTCACGCATAGTGATATACAGGTAGGCGACCGGTATTTCTCACACATAGTTATATAAAGGTACACGACCGGTTCTCACGCATGGTTATTTAAAGGTACATGACCGGTAGTGCTCACACATAGATAAAGGTATGTGACCGGTAGTTCTCATGCATAGTTATATAAATGTATGTGACCAGTAGTTCTCATGCATCTAGTTATATTTTCTGTTATATCCTGTAAATTCCGACCATTAACATCTATATGAGAAGAGCAAAATGACTGTGTTATGTATTATTGATTATATAATCCCCTAAGTGGGGACCTCTTGAGTTTTGGGAAGTGTGTAGCACTGTTGCTACAACCACTGATGGTGAATCATAATGTTGCTTTGTAGGTTATCTGTAAGAATGGTCATTAATGATTAAACTGCAACAAATCTTTATACTGCGACCCTGAAAGTACTTTCTCTAGCTCAGAAATGTCTTTATGACAACTATAACAACCATTTGGAGGGTTGAAACTGCCAAGAATGTACTTTTGAAAACTTTTAACACAATTGAAAAATGATAAACTTTGGCAGCACTTTATAACCTTACCATTGCATAATCTCCACATATTTTCTTGCGCCATAAATTCACTCCATAATTGACCTATGTCTTCGGCGTGCCAATTGCTCCAAAATTACATATAAATCAGGTTATTTGGTCAAAAATCCATGTTTATCAATATAACTGGTTACATATTGGTAAAAAATCCTGGTGTATCAGTGAAAAACTAGGTGTATAGAGTGAGAATCTGGATTTATTGCCAGATAATTCCCGTTTATCAGTGATTAACCTAGATTATCACTGATAATTTTGGTTTATCTGACGTGATAATCCAGTTTTATCCGTCAATAATCCAGGTTTAACCAAGTTTATCGGTCTTTTGATAGTCCTGGTTTATCGGTCGATAACCCTGTGTATGGACCGATGAACAAGATAGACCTGACCATTGAGCATTTTGCTTTTTTGTCTGTACCTGTATCATTAATGTTACTGTTCCTAAGATCCATCCATTATACAACAGACCTACTATACCTATATTGTCATTACCACATATGTAGCCCTTCATTTATCCATCAGGCCTGATATGTCTAGCATCATTACTGTATCCAACCTTCCATTTCTCCATGTACTAATATCCCTACTGTATGTGTATCATAGGACATGTATCCTACCATGCAGCACTCCATAACATTTGAACTAATGTATGTATACTTATAATTGTGATATCAGCACTTCTTTTACACAGCTGTCTGGGATTGGGGTAGGAGGGGGGGGGGGGGGGAGGGGAAGGTACTAAGCATGGATACCAGTGTTGAAATTTACATGCTATAGTATGTTGGGTGTCTTTCTTCTTGTTTTTTTGCAAAGAAAGCACCTGAGCATTTCTGAAGAATGCACACCTAAACACTAGCTGTGTAGATATAACTTGCTTCCCTGTGCAACTTTTAGCCTTACTTGAGAGAAGAATTGGTTGGTAGGAGTGAGGGAAAATCAAGTATGCAATGTGGTAAAAAACCTTCATGGTTTCTCACTTGACTCCTGCTATTTCCTGTTGTATTTTGAATAGAAAACAGAACAAACAACTAATGTAAAACTTTAAGGAATGTTGTTTACCAAGTCTCTTGCTTTGGCTTGCTACCAGACTGTCTAACCTTTGAACTTCAGTTGTCTAGAATGCCAGCTGTTATTTTGAAATTCCATGAAACTATTGATATTTGTTACAATTGTTCAAAGTATCAAAGTATGAAATATCAAGTTTACTTTATAAACACATGTAAACAATATCATAGAGCTCTAAACTGGTAGACTGCATGGTGTCGCTAGCCAAGAAAGATATGTGTCATGTACAAACAAATTCTTCAGCAAATTCCTCAGTTGTTAATGGAACTTCTGTAAAAGCCTCCTTTGAAACATGTAACAGAGGAAATCTGCTATGGGAGTGAGATTGGATTGAGCGATGGAAGAGATAAGGTGGAGGGGGCTAGGATATGGGATTTTGTGCAATATTTCATTTTCTAAAAACCTCTAATCATTGTGCAAGGCCTTGCCAGATGTTTTTGTTGTTGTCTTTTAACATAGGTATCTAATCCCTAGCGTGCCTGCTTATACAGTATATGCCCTAGCAGTCTTGTGCTGACTGGCAGCATGTATAATCATAAGTAGTGTCTGACCAGGCTGCTCTGACATGCACTGAAGTATTTTTCTGTCTGTTTACATCTCAGGGGACTACTAACCTTTCTATAGCATTGATGCAATATTTGTCCTTAGCTGTTATTTCTGCTTAGCTTCTCCAGAATGACCTTTCCACTGCTACTTTTGTGAAATTAAAATCTTGTAAGGAAACCACAAATATGCCTTGCCCACCTGTTACAGTACATCCCTTTCTGAGGTTATAATGTGGAATGTATAATACTGCATAAGTATCACCTATTACTACTCTACAGACCTAGAGTACATTGTTGTCCCATATATCTGTCTACAGTGGAGATGTTTGGTTTCTCTTCTCAGTAAAGTAGTAGAGGACATGTGACATTTGAAGTCAGCATAGAGACAAAAGACTGATTGTTATGACTTAAGTTACAATCGTTGAACTTTTGTGATAAAGTATCCCCAAGATTGAATTGAAATGTCATGATCCGAAGAGATTGGTCTGGTCAACTTAAACTAGAAAATAAAATGATGAGGAGCATTCAATGTGTGAGAAGTATATCCCCAATCCTTGGCATGGTGTCTTTAAAATGTAGCAATGGATAACATTCATCTGTTTAGTAGTTAATGATGTGGGTCTAGCTTTGATATGTAGCTACTGTATGTAGGTGCCTCCTTATTAATTTTGGGTTGGTACTGCTTTTGGTGGAGGTCAAAGGTCATTTGAAGTCTGCAGTGATCAAAACAATGAAACCTTGTAAACATGGTAACTCAATTAATTTTAGCGTTGATCAATGTTATACTTGGTATGTAGGTGGTTCTTAATGAATTCTGGGTTAGGGTGAAAACAACAAAACCTTGTTAACATATACCTTTAAGTCTAGCTTTGGTCAATGTTTGACTTCCTATGTAGGTGGTTCTAAAAAATTTGGGCTAGGGTGCAAACAATGAATACTTGTAAACATGGTAACTCAATAAGTCTAGCTTTGATCAATATTATACATGGTATGTAGATGCCTCTTAACGAATTCTGGGTTCGGGTGAAAACAGTAAATACTTGTAAACATGGTAACAGTAAATACTAGCTTTGATCAATTATACTTGGTACTCACTGTATGTACAAGTCTAGCTTTTTGTTACTTGGTATGTAAGTGGTTCTTAATAACTTCTGGGCTAGGGTGAAAACAATAAATATTTGTAAACATGGTAACTCAATAAGTCTAGCTTTGATCAATATTATACTTGGTATGTAGATGCCTCTTAATGAATTCTGGGTTCGGGTGAAAACAAGTAAACCTAGTCTAGCTTTGGTCAATGTTATACTTGGTATGTAGGTGCCTCGTAAAGAATTCTGGGTTAGGGTGAAAACAATAAATCTTGTATACATGGTAACTCAATAAGATATGTAAGATGGGGATTGTTTATGGTAGAAGTACTTTGAACATGATACCCTGTTGTATGGGGAGTCATTGAAGAGCAATGAGTTGGTTGGTGGTGTGATAGAGTCATACTTCTAACGATTGTAATCATGTCATAACAATTAACATAGTAACAATTGAATGTAGAGGATGACACCGATCCTGCCTCCATCAGTTTCTTAACTGATATAATAGTTAGTGAAGAAAGTAGTACAGAATGCTTTTATCACAATGAGACAAATGACCACAATAAGTTTGACAGAACAATCCCGTATATATGGCAACAGCGTATGTATTGTTTCTCTGTGGAAGTGTCCGTGCTATTAGGCCAGCAGACTGTGTCCATGTGTGTAGTACTGTAAACTCATTGTTTCATCCTCCCTTCCATTGCAGGGAACATATATCTATTGGTTTGGGTGATATCCTCTGTGAATGATGACCAAAAGTATGAACTAAAGATACATCATAACAGCACACCTGAAGAGATTATCGCAGAGACAATAAGAGAGAAAGCCCAACAGATGCCAAAACTCAACAAGGAAGCTCAACAGAAATGTGTGGAGGAGTACAAAAGGACTTATGTTCTTAAAGTCTGTGGCTGTGATGAGTACATCTTGCAGGACTTTCCTATCTCTCAGTACAAGGTATAAAGTATATTAATTTCTATAAATGCTGTCCATATGTTACCTTCTGTTGCAAACATAATAGGTTTTGAGTAAACACCAGTGTTGGAAAACCTTGTTCAATTTCCCGCGAACACACTGCCGATTTCCCGCCGGTGTTCGCGCATTGAACACACCGAACACGCAAAGCGTGCAAGCATAATGGCGTGGGGTCCAGGGGCCCGCCTTAGGGCCCTGGTGGGGTCATGGGGTATACCCCTTGTGGGGATCCTGGGGGCGAAAGCCCCCGAAAAATTTTGGTATTTTTGCGTGTCTGGCGATGAAAAATTCGCAGTTGAGGATGCAAAATACTGACAACTTTTTGAATTTAAATTGTCACGAAACTGATGAAAATTTTAAAATGACAAGTTAGAGTAGCTATATTATGTTATAAAATGAAAAGAGATTTAATCTGTCTTTCAATCTTAAAAAGTGCAACTTACAAAACTTCCGATATTATGAAACAAACAAAGTTCGGCAAGGCCCTGTTTCTAGACTGCCTAACAATGAACAGCGTGCACTATGCGTACATTTTTACAACTGCAGTGTTTAACCCTACCCAACTACCATGGTACATGTGCTGCTGTACATCCCCTGTCTAACACCTGTTTGTCAACATTTTTTGGCACGTTGCCAGGGAAACTTTCATTGATGCACCCCATTCAACACGAGGCACAGTCCATACCATACACGCATAGCACGATATCAAGGCCCCTTGCTATGGCCATCTTTATGAAAGTAACCCTTGTAATCACGTTTTTGGCCACTTGGCATGATTAACTAAATTCTAAATATTGTTTCCATGTTCTTTTAGAAAACGCAAAATACAATTAGTTGTGATTTTTAGTTACGTGAGATCCGTAACCGCCGAGGTGGTTAGGCTATTTGCTATACACTTAATTATGGTAGGATATTATTTTTTCCGGATTTTTGGAAATTCTAGAAAATACTTTCTTTTCCCCCCGCTTAACACCAGATGTGGTCTTATGGTATATTCATAAATGGATGCACTAGAGCCTTGTTTACATGACATTAGTTGCATTTAGTACGATATGCCAGTTTTGCGTGAATTTTTCGAAATTGTTTTGCTCGATCTTTCGTAAAATTTGAAAGGTGTACCACCTTATTTTCCGTACACAATTGGTCATTTCTCTACTGATTTTCAGGTTTTTCTCTATACGGTCAAGTGAATAAGTTTTACATTGAGTATAAACTCATCGCGGTTGCAAAAAACGATGCGGGGATTTCCAGCAGACAAATGTTTCTTTTGCGGGATTACTGAGCCAGTTGAAGGGAATCCGGCACCTTAGGGAACACTGAACTAAAGTCAAATTCATACGAAAGAAAACGTTTTTTTTTAAATTTTCGTCCCATTTTTTTTTTCTTTCTATTTTTTTTTGTCCGATTTTTTTTCTCCAGCCAGGCTGGATTTCCCGCGAGCATCGCGGATTTCCCGCGAACCTGGTTCGGACGGTTCGCAAGGTTTTCCAGCCCTGGTAAACACTACACCTATCCTGAAAAGATTTGTAGACAGAAATGTTTTCACAAACATTTGTATAGTAGTTAGGGTTAGTGCAATAAAAACTAGTCTAGACCACCACCTCTTAGAAATTAATAGTAAATATTGATAGTATTAATTACAGCATTCGTGTAGCATAAATGCTCCCTTACAGTATGACATATCTATGGTTAACTGTCAATCTTAGTCATCTTAGTGTACAATATATCTTAAAATGTTTGTTCTTTGGCACTATGCATTACTACAAGAAAAGAAAGTGAACAGTAATCTGGTAGTTAAAAGCATGAGGGAGGGAGGAGGGAGGGGGTGGGAGGGCATTGGGCCTTAGAGGGGACACAAGTAAATATTTTTGTTGATAACAACCCAAGCCGGTACAGTTTAGAGGTTTCTTGATTGATCTGCTATGTCGTTGTTGTTGTTTTCTTTGCAGTATGTCCGTCAGTGTCTACTGAAGGGGGACACTCCTCAGCTGATGTTAATGTCCAAGGAGAGTGTCCTCAACAGTCTACCAGAGGTCCACTTCCCCATCCCGTCCTACATGAGGCGGGGCCCAGCAGCTCCCCCTCCCGTCTCATCTAAATGTGCCTGGGAGATCATGGACAACCTCAGAATCAAAGTAAACTGTGCAACCTATGTGAATGTTAAAGAACTAGACAAGGTCAGTGCTGCATTGGTGTCATATGCAAGTTTTGTTATTGTTATTTAGCTGTTACTACATATCAATTGTAAGTTGGTGATACATGGGTTTAGCATATTCACTCTATTAAACTTACACTGAAAGAGAGGCAGTCAGCTGCAACAAGTGGCAGGTGAACAGTTCCTTCAGTGAACATGTATAGATTCATATAATATAGTTATTGATGCCTAATGCCATAGTCTACCATACATTATAACTAGAATGTTCTATTTGAGTGGCAGAGACATGTCGTATTTTCACTTAGAGATGTGTCACTTTCCTTCATCTAGTATGCATTCTTGATATTTCACGCATGATATTTATTTTGTTACAAATTCAACAGGTACATGTCAGAACATGCATTTATCATGGATCTGAGCCAATATGTCCAGTGGTACCTACGGAACATGTACCATGCGCTAATCCCAAATGGAATGCTTGGTTGACCTATGAACTTCGAATATGTGACATTCCAAGGAGTGCCAAGTTCTGTGTGTCTATATGCTCATCTGGGAAACGAAAAGGGAAGAAAGAGGTGAGTACACCACCAGAAGCCAGAAAGAATAATCTGCTCTAGAAGCGGATAAGCCCTATTGTCCTAAACCTTATTGTCCTAAACCCTATTGTCCTAAACCTTATTTACCCTATTGCCATAAAACCTATTGCCCTAAGCCCTATTGCCCGAAACCCTATTGCCCTTAACCCTACTTTAACCCCTATTGCCCTAAACCCTACTCTAAACCCTATTGCCCTAACCCTATTGCCTCTCCCACAATCAGTAACATACTTTTTGAGAATTTTGGAAGAGATAGATTAAGTCACTTGGGAAGCTACAATTTAGCATGGACTCATCAGTGTGAGAATGAAAGATGAGAAAGTGTAGTTTGGTCTAAATTAAGCAAACAATGGAAAAGAGTCCAAAACATTGTGAAGACACCTCCCACAACAGAAATAAAGCAGAAAATATAATACAAAATTCAATAAACAAGACATAAAAATATATTTTGACCCCATTTTTGTGATAGCATAAATTAGCATATACGATGGCTGTTTGATACTTTATCCAGTACCCTCATTAAAGCAATGAACACTCTCTCACTTACTGGAGCATTTTCTTCTTGCTGTTTTTGATACCTTAACTATTTAATGAATTCCTGGTACTTTATTATGCTCAACTGATATTCTATAAATAACTACTACATTATGCCACCTGTCTAATTATTTAAGATTATACTGATCTTATATTTATCTTATATCTTATATTTATCCTATATCTTATATTTATCTTATATCTTATACTATACTTATCTTATATTTAAGATTATACTTTGTTTTTGTTTGCAGGGTGGCTGTGCATTAGCTTGGGGCAATATCAATCTATATGACTACACCAACAGGTTACAGTCTGGCAACATGAGGCTATCACTCTGGCCTCCTCCTCAAGGTCATGAGGACCTTCTCTGTCCGTTTGGCCAGACAGGGTCAAATCCTAACAAAGACGCACCTTGCTTAGAGTTGGAATTTGATCGGTTTAGTCACAGTTTAGTATTCCCAGTATTCAGCCAAATTTACGAACATGCATTGAAGGTAGCCTCAAAGACAAGCGATTACAGTAGCTTCCCTAAAGAAATGGTGAGTTTACATCTGGTACAGTTTGATTCCTTATTGAAAGTGAAAGATATCAATGGTTTGCAAGCGTGTGTATTTATTTGTGTGAGTCTGAATATGCAAGAGGGTTATAGCACAGTAACTTCAGTGATCTAATGGTGTTTGTATGTGTGAGGTTACCTCTTAATCGATGTATTTGTGATGGTGTGTCTCTTTGAAACACCACAACAGTGTTTTCCTTGTCAAATGTTCCTCTTGATCAATCAGTTATATATATGGTCTATTGTCTTTGAAAGTGTTCTACCTGCTAGATAAAAATTGTGTTGATGTGTGAAGTAAAGGCATTCTACATGTTTGTGAAGTGTCCTCTCAATCAAGCTATCATGGTGTTGTGCTGGTGTCATATTCTTAGTCATTCTGTAACGGCATCTTAAATGAATGTGTATATGAATGTGAAGTGTTCCTCTCATCACTCTGTCATGGTGTTGTGTTGGTGTTATTTACTCTGTCATTCTGTAAGGGCATTTTATATGAAGTGTTCCTCTCAATCACCCTGTCATGGTGTTGTGTTGGTGTTATTTACTCTGTCATTCTGTAAGGGCATTGTATATGAAGTGTTCCTCTCAATCACCCTGTCATGGTGTTGTGTTGGTGTTATTTACTCTGTCATTCTGTAAGGGCATTGTATATGAAGTGTTCCTCTCATCACTCTGTCATTGTGTTGTGTTGGTGTTTTTTACTCTGTCATTCTGTAAGGGCATTGTATATGAATGTGAAATGTTCCTCTCATCACTATGTAATGGTGTTGTGTTGGTGTAATTTTTCCTTGTCATTCTGTAAGGGCATTGTATATGTATGTGAAGTGTTCTTCTCAATCACTCTGTGATGGTGTTGTGCTGGTGTCATATTACTCTTAATCACCATTCTGTTTCTGTTTCACAGGAGAGTGTTGATGATATCAAGGAAGAGGATGCCAATCAACTGGAGGAGATATTCAGCAAAGATCGTTTGCATGAGATGTCTGAACAAGACAAAGAACTTGTCTGGAGGCTCAGGTCAGTAACCCTTAAAGGGGAAGGATATCAGGGTTGTTCAGAGCTCATCATTTCCTGTCTCAGAAAAATACTCTACATCTCATTTTGTAAGAAACAAATGAAATTCTAATGATTTTTTCAATTTCAAGAGTATTAAGCTGTTATAGTTAAAGGTTTTTGTAGTTAATTTGTGCCTTTGTTTCACCTATAGGAGAGAATGTCGGTACTATGACAACTCATTGCCAAAGTTACTCAATGCTGTTAAGTGGAACAGCTGTGATGAAGTGTCTCAGGTATGTGTTAAAGAAAGTAATATTTTGTGAGAAACCTTTGACAGTTCACCAATGGAGTTTTGCTCACAGTTTAAGATCTGTTCAATCTCTGTTGATAGCCTACACAATAACACTATGCCTACACCATACATGCCCATACCATAACACTATGCCTACACCAAACATGCCTATACCATAACACTATGCCTACACCATACATGCCATACCATAACACTATGCCTACACCAAACATGCCTATACCATAACACTATGCCTACACCAAACATGCCTATACCATAACACTATGCCTACACCATACATGCCCATACCATAACACTATGCCTACACCGTACATGCCCATAACATAACAGTATGCCTACACCATACATGCCTATAACATAACACTATGCCTACACCATACATGCCCATACCATAACACTATGCCTACACCATACATGCCCATAACATAACACTATGCCTACACCATACATGCCCATAACATAGCAGTATGCCTACACCATACATGCCTATAACATAACACTATGCCTACACCATACATGCCTATGCTATAACACTATGCCTACACCATACATGCCTACACCATAACACTTTGCCTACACCATACATGCCTACACCATAACACTATGCCTACACCATACATGCCTATACCATAACAATATGCCTACACCATACAAGGCTATAACATAACACTTTGCCTACACCATAACACTGTGCCTACATCATACAAGGGTACAACATAACACTAAGCCTACACCATAACACTAAACCTAGTGTTACAAGCAGGTGGATTGTACAGCAGTTCTCTACTAAGTTGGTTGCTGTACACCACCATGAATGTTATTTGAAGGTAAAATTTTCAAAATAAATGATAACAGAATCAAGTAATGTGTTAATACAAAATTCTCCTATTTTACTTTTAACTGAATATTAGCAAGAATGGTGTGTAGTTTCCTCACACATTCATGAGACCAAAGGTGTGAATAACCATGAGTAAAGTAAGCAAGTGACAAAGTTTGTAAATAAATGACAGGGATAAGTTTGCTTTTCTTGCTACAAAATGAATAAATATGAAACAAGTAGTAGTTTATAAGCAGTCTTCTTAGTATTCATTTGAAATTGTTTTATGGTAGTATCCATGCAAGAGATCACATGTTTTTATATTGTTTTCCATTTCCCTTGATATCTAAAGGTTGAAGTTTTTTGAGCTATAATAATACTGCAACTTACACAAACTCATGACACTGAAACCTAACATTATTCACTGGCAAGGGAGAAGACTAAAAGTCTTCTCATGCCAACTGTGTGGAGAATGTCATATACAATATGTGTACAATGCATTTTTCTAGCAGCCTGATTTTAAGATTTGGGTTACAAAGTTCCTTCACTCGTAATTGATCCGAAGCCACATAATCAACTAATTTACAATTCTGTTTTCCTTTGTTTTGTTTTTAGCTGTATGCTCTGTTGAAGGACTGGCCATATGTAAACATTGAAACAGCCCTTGGTCTTTTAGACTGCAGCTATGCAGATGTTGGAGTCAGGACGCTGGCTGTCGATTGTCTGGAAGAACTACTTGATGAAGAATTATCTCAGTATCTCTTAGAATTAGTTCAAGTAAGTAGCTCTGTGCACACAAACAATCCCCTCAAACTTACTCCCTGCCAGGGCTGGAAAACACTGCGAACCAATCCCCGACCAGGTCTGATGTAAACTCATGATCCATGCCGCAATCGTTGTGCACACACACACAATATAAGTAAATATGAAATAAAAAATAAAATGAGTAGAACGGTATTAAAACGGTATTAAAAATAATATATAATACCTTGGCATAGTGTAAAACTTTCCAGGGCTAATTTTAGCCCTCTCTCGAGATCACCAAAGTTTGATTTTATTATATGGTTTGTCTGGCAAGAAATGCAAGAATGCTAAAATGCAATGTACCATTTGTGTACATTCAAGTAAACATCTCCAATCATATAGACTTGTTCAGTAATGATCAAGTACTTAAGATAAAGGAGTTTATCAAATTTAAGACTTTTAACCAACAACATGCATGCTAACCACAACAGGAAATGTGAAATATTGGTAACAGTGCATCAACTGAAGTTAAACAGCGCCAAATATGTGGCTAACTACAGATGCATTTCAGAGATCTGTACCCTATCAAAATTTTCAGATGGTTTCATTGGCTTATATCGGGCAACACACCATATGATTGGCTTATAATGGGCAACACCCTGCCCCCCTTCTATTCCCTGCCACCCTTTTACTCCCTGCCAACCTTTTACTCCCTGCCACCCTTCTAATCCCCTCTCCTCCATTGATTATGTGTATATTAGTATGATGGCGATGTAAGAATCAACCACTGATTGTTCTTATTTGTAGCCAAAGTATTATCACTTCTTGGTAATTTGAATCTTACTTTAAATGTCCTCCATATTGTTCTCTTTACAGGTCCTGAAATATGAGTCCTATTTAGATAATCCTCTGGCTAGATTTCTGCTAAAACGGTCACTCGCAAATCAGAAAATTGGTCATTATTTCTTTTGGCATCTAAGGTATAGTAGCTTAAGACTATAAGTTGTTTTGTAAAAATTATCAAATTTATAAAATATTTGCTTCATTTGGAAAAGAAAAATATTTGGGAATATTTGTAGTTGTGGACCTACAGAGTACATGATATATTGATCAGACGTCATAGGAGTTACATCTACTAGAGCAAAAAAAACTGATAACATAATTGGGGAACAACAGAGTATGACTATCTTCATCAGGCATCCTGCTTTTCCAATAATTGCTGACAGCTAAGCTTGGTACTTGTCTTCACAGAAGACCTAGACATAACATCTTCAGTACTAATGATAATGTTAGAAACTCTAATGTTATGATGGGTTTTTTTTATGGTTATAAGTATCCTAAGTAATTATTAGACCCCCTAAAATTGGCACACTTTGCAAAGGATTTTTGCTGTAGTCTAGTAGAAAGTATTAGTTTTGGCTGTAGTCTAGAAGAAAGTATTTTGACTGTTGTATTTTGTTGAAAAATGAATACACAATCTATTTTATATCTTGTCGGTTTTTACAACTTTCAAGATATCCTGGTCCATTAATTGGTGAAATGATTTACTATCTTCTCTTTACTTGGAAAACTATGTAAAAAGGTAAAAATTAAACAAATCCCAAATATAACATTCTAATGTTGTAAATGAAGTAGAATGAAGGTTGTATTTTTTGTCATGGTTTTATTTACATCTTATGAAGACTGAAGTTGCATATAGTGTCCTTATACATTTGTGATATTTACAAAACATACTTGTGTAGAGAAAATAATGAACATAGCTAGTTGAACAAACTCCAGATATGAGTTGATTAAATCTTACCAATTTTGACTGGCTGAACCTCCAACTGCAACAGGAGGTTGGTTCATAGTAGGTGGTCTGTGATGTCTTCTAGGTAAATGCTCTTCATAAGCTTTACTTAGGCTATTATAATCTTCATGTGGGTTTATCCTTGAAAACTGATACATTTGGAAGACTTGCTTAGCTGTCATGTATATAAACTGTATCAAGTAAATTAATGAAGACATAGTTGATGAAGTTCATTATTCTTGTGTTTGTTGTTTTATGATCCTCTTCTTGCTCTTAGGTCAGAGATGCACAAACCCAAAGTCAGCCTGAGGTTTGGATTACTCTTGGAAGCCTACTGCCGGTCACTAGGTCCTTATCTCAAGTTAATCCTGAAACAGGTGGAGGCTCTCGATAAACTCACCAAATTATCAGAAACCTTGGAGGAGAGGAAAGATGAGACAAGCAGAGTAAGTCACTTCCATAGCTGCATTTTACTAGACCTCCTCTCCCCGACTCCTACCGGGCCTGAGTTTTAATGGTTGTATGTGATTGTCTAGTTCTGGGGTGGGCAACCTACGGCCCGCAGGCCACACTTGGCCCGCCAGTGAATTTTTTGCAACCTGTGAGATGTCTCAAGAAAAAGGAAAAAAATCAATCTATTTAACATTATCACAAAAAACGAGCTAGGTGCTTAGAATTTATCGGCACTAATGATGCTGTCAGGTAGGCCTATTATCCCCATTAATTATCAACTGTACTGTATTGACATTATGTTTTTGTGAATACAGATAAAGTACACACACCTATTGCTTGAAAGTCCTCGGAACCAAAGGTTTGAAATCAACAGCAGGTTGTTGGTTAGGTGCGGCCCAGTCAATTTTTCACTCCTTATATCTGGCCCATTCATTCAAAAAGGTTGCCCACCCCTGGTCTAAGGTGACTAAACTTTGTTTTGGACAACCAAAGTTCCCTTACTATGCCCATATATATAATTTGTAGCTGGTCAAAATGCATGTTTGAACTACATGATTTGTGTGCATTGTTGCTATGCATAGTTACAACATGCGTTTTGTGTGTTGTTACTATGTATGGTTACATCATGCATTTTGTGCATTGTTACTATGCATGGTTACATCATGTATTTTGTGCATTGTTACTATACATGGTTACATCATGTATTTTGTTTGTTGTTACTATGCATGGTTACATCATGCATTTTGTGTGTTGTTACTATGCATGGTTACATCATGCATTTTGTGTTGTTACTATGCATGGTTACATCATGCATTTTGTGTGTTGTTACTATGCATGGTTACATCATGCATTTTGTGCATTGTTACTATGCATGGTTACATCATGTGTGTTGTTACTATGCATGGTTACATCATGCATTTTGTGTGTTGTTACTATGCATTGTTACACTATACAATTTGTGTGTTGTTACTATGCATGGTTACACTGTATAATTTGTGCATTGTTACTATGCATGGTTACACTGTACAATTTGTGTGTTGTTACTATGCATAGTTACATCATGCATTTTGTTTGTGTTACTAAGCATAGTTACATCATGCATTTTGTGCATTGTTACTATGCATGGTTACATCATGCAATTTGTGTGTTGTTACTATGCATAGTTACATCGTGCATTTTGTGTTGTTACTATGCATGGTTACACTGTACAATTTGTGTATGGGTTCTAAACCTCCTTTTGTCAGTCTCTTTATTTTGATATCTTTCAGGAGAGAATGAAGTACCTTCACGATCAAATGAAGCAAGCAGATTTCAAGGAAACTTTGCAGCATTTCCCTCATCCCCTTGATCCAAGCTTCTCCCTGGGTAAGATGAAGATGGAGGAATGCCGTATCATGTCTTCTGCCAAGCGCCCTCTATGGCTGGTCTGGGAAAACCATGATGTGATGGCAAAAGCGATGTTCAAAGACATGAAAGTGATATTCAAACGTGGGGATGGTTAGTTTACAAAGAAACAATCAATATGCTAATGTTGATTCTAAGAGTAGTTATAAACTTGCTCATATTGGTAATGTAAAGAGTTGCGATTATTTGTGCTGCACAGTGGTGTATATTTTGTGGCTTGTATTGGTGCATGAAGTGGTGTTCATGTTGGGTGCTGCCAGTGGTGTGGCACATTGATACATCCAGTGGTGTCATACAGTGGTTAACATATTGGATGCTGTCCAATGGTTTATATTGTGTGACTGTGCATTGGTGCTTGTCGTGATGTGTGCAGAGGTTAGCATATTGGGTGCTGCCAGTGATGATATGGTGTGGCACATTGGTGCATGGAGTGGTGTTGTACAGTGGTTAACAAATTGGATGCTGTCCAATGGTGTATATTGTGTAACTGTGCATTGGTACATGAAGTGGTGTTGTACAGTGGTTAACATATGGAGTGCTGTCTAATGGTGTATATCCCCTTACTTAATTTTCTGCCCTGGCTTTTTTTGTGGGTCACCATATTAGGGTTCTTTGCAGTAATAGTACATAGTTATTCACTATGGCTGTATAAGTTTGCACTAAGGTGATATCATTTTTCACAATGGTGTGATATATTGAATGATTGATTGATGATATTTAGTTTTCACTAGAGCCACATAGATTTGTGCTAGGTGTACATACTTTTGCACTTGGCAGATGTAATAGCTACTAGTTATGATGTAAGTTTGTACTATTGCTATGTAAATTGGTGATGAAACAAGTAATCCTTCGTAACATTGTTTGTATAGCTTGTGGAATCAACTCTGTGACCAAGAAATAATTCTGGATACAACATGCTTGTCTCAAGGACTTTAAAGATGGCTCATTTGTTTTTGTTTCCACAGACTTGAGGCAAGATATGCTGACACTCCAAATGATACAACTTATGGACTCTCTCTGGCAAAGAGATGGCTTAGATTTAAAGTAAGACTGAATTATTACACTAATTACTAGAGTAAAACCTGTCATTTTGTAGAAATTTAGTTGAATTTTGTCAGTAGTTAGATTCATATTTCAATCGGGTCATCTCATAATCAGAGACCATCTTCTTAAGCGTTCTCTAATATCGAAGCCCAAAGCTAAGAGAGATGTATCTATGATCCAGGGCCCCAAACTCCCTCTAACTCACAAATCACTAGTTGAGAGAATACACACTATTATGTGATATCCTCAGTTACATATTTTATCATTGTTGTTACTGACTGCACCATGTTATGAATAAAAGTAAAAACTGCCTCGAACCACAGACATGTCTCTCCGATCATTGGACTTTGTTAAAGTAGGACAGCTCTGACTTAATACTTATTGCTGCTGAAAGTCCCTCTGGTTTTTATGATCATGATGGGTTGATGGTTCTTTCTCTATGACAGGATGATTCCATATCGATGTTTAGCCACGGGTAACATGACAGGACTGATTGAGGTGGTGAGGAATTCAGCCACCATCTATGACATACAACACAAGGCAGGTATCATGAGCACATTACAGCTCAAGAGTGGAGTTTTACATCAGTGGATCAAGGAGAAAAACAAAGGGGAACAGTAAGTGAACTAATTCAAAGTGTATTCAAAGTTTTAATTTTGGTTGTTTAATCCGGGCTGATTATCAGATTCTTTCAAGTGGGTGGTGGGGTAGGATTATCATATCACAGAACTGAATGTCAACCATTATGGTAGTTTTGTTATGTTTGAAAACTCATCTCCCATTTCTTGACCAGTGGAGAGGTGGATAGAGCATGCTTGAATTCAAATAAAAAAAGAAAAGGTGAAATATTTATCAAATATCAGCTGGCAATACATGGACTCAGAAGGGTTTTTGATTCCTAGCTGGAGGCAGAAGGAATATGTTTGATGGTGAAGGCGTATGTGTGCATGTGGGTGTGTATGTGCATGTGACACTTGTTGTCAACACCGTAACTCAAAACGTTCATTGCGGATCAACATTATAATTGGAATGTGATACGTTCTTATTGCGTACAAGAACCCTTTTCTCTTCGGTGAAGTTCAATGGTCATTTGGGGTCAACAGAGGTCAAAGTATGAAAACCTTGTAAACAAGATAACTCAAAAAGTACATCTTTGTTAAACTTCATACATGGTACAGCTGATTGAGTACATGAAACCATATTGAAAAGTGGTGGAGGTCAAAGGTCACATGAGCTCACCATGTGTCAAAGTTTGTAATCCATGTTAACTCCAAAATTAAAGCTACAATTAATCTGTGAGTTCTACCATGCTATGATTTTCTTTAGGTGAACATAGTTTGGTCAATTTGGATTCACTTTAGAGTAAACAGGCTCAATCTAAATTAGATCTCAAATGATCTTCAACTTTACACATATATTCATCCAGGAAATGAAATCTGCTTCAAGTACTTGATACTCTTGTTGTTGGAAGCTTGAAACAGACTCAAGTGGCCCTGATCAGTTTTCACACTCTGAGCTTCAAGGGGTCAGCAGTTTATCTCAAATGGCCTCAGAGGTCAACAGGTTATATCAAATGGTCTCAGATTTGGCCTTATTCTCTGTGATTTATAATAGATGATGTTGGCTTTGGCAGTAAGTTGTGAACATATTACACAGGGTATAAACAATGTCATGTAACTATCATTCATTAATAACTATGATTAAAGGGATGGTTGGGGGCAGAGCTGATTTGCTAGCTCAAAATTGGTAAAAGAAAATGTCCTTTTATTCATACATCTATGTGTCTGCATTTCACATATATAGGCTGTTCTTTCTGGGTATTGAAAACATTTTGAAATAAAAATTCTGTACTGTTAAATCCTAACCAATGAATTAAATGGTTGATGTTCACAAGTGAGTGTTACAAATAATAGATGGACGTCTCTGATCCTATCTGGTTCTCACGTAATTCTTGGATAAAATTTAACTCACTTGCTCTACATAAGTCAGATATGTGGAATATTGAGCAAATTATATGGCAAGGAATCACAAAGCTAACTGACTGTCTGGTTAATATATTAAGATTCTGTTTTGGGGCCAGGGAAGTTGGGGGGGGGTGGAATGTAGAGGTTGGGGGGATGGAATGTAGAAGTGGAAATCTTATGGGTACTACATTTATTCTGCAGGTTACTCATGGTTGGCTCAGGTCCTTCTCTTACTGCATGAATTTACAATAAGCAATGACATACAGTAGTCAATGACATACAGTGACATACAGTCAATGACATACAGTGACATACAATCAATGACATATAGTGACATACAGTCAGTGACATACAGTCAGTGACATACAGTGACATACAGTCAGTGACATACAGTGACATACAGTCAATGACATGCAGTCAATGACATACAGTGACATACAGTCAATGACATACAGTGACATACAGTCAGTGACATACAGTGACATACAGTGACATACAGTCAATGACATACAGTGTCATACAGTGACATACAGTGACATACAGTCAATGACAAACAGTAATCAATGTCTCTGAACTCTCCTTTTCTCTAGGTATGACTTTGCCATCGATACGTTTACAAGATCCTGTGCTGGATACTGTGTAGCAACCTTCATCTTAGGTATTGGGGATCGCCACAATGACAATATCATGGTCACAGAAGCTGGTCAGGTAATACCATTAATCATGGTGTCTTATATTTATTTGATGAGGAAAGGATTGGGTGAAGGAGGGGGGGGGTGGGAGATGTGGTAGTATCTGTAATCTTTAATTAACTCCAGCAATTGTATTCAAAATGAACAGGTCAGCATACAGTTCCATCTATCCTACCTTGTTTTAGTTGTGTTTGTAATGGAAGGTTTCCAATCACACACCAATATGAGATCATTTGAAAATATTGTTTAGTTGCATCAATGTCACCACAGATTAAAGTCACGTATCAAGCCTGTATCGTAGCAGAGGTTTAGATTATAATCCAGATGAAATTTGTTGACAAGGTGAATGTGGCTTAGGACCATCTCTTCCCATAAATCCATCATAGGTTGGCTTGCAGAAGGTGTGTGGACACCCCGTCCTGGCCCCCTTTCTTCCTCTATGCCCCCCCCCCCACCATATCATAGGTTGGCTTGCCAAAGGGATTTAAGCATACCCTTGCAATCTATTTTGTATTTTTTCATGGAGTGAATTGTATAAATTCTTGTAAATGTAAACCTTCATTTTATTATCAGATCTTTCACATTGACTTTGGTCATTTCTTGGGTCACATGAAAAAGAAATATGGCATCAAAAGAGAGAGGGTTCCGTTCGTCTTGACAGAAGATTTCTTGAAAGTCATCACCAAAGGCAATGATATTAACAAGAGTGATGATTTTAAAAAGTAAGTATGAATCATAACTTTACGGGAGATGACGTGTTGTTCTCTTGGGTTAGGACAATTTTACAGAATTTACTGGTGACAAGCAATGTAGTAAAACTTATATTGAAGAAAAAAACATGTTCCACACTGCTAGCTGAAAACCCCTCATCTCAACATCTTGTCTGTAACTCCAGATATGGTTGATTGAATGGAACCTTCTTTGACTGGCTGAGCCTTTAACTACTCCAGGAAGTGGTGTCTTCTGGGCAAATGCCCTTCAATAGCTTAACTAAGGCCATTATAATCTTCTCGTCGGTTTATCCTTGAAGCATGATAAATTTGAAATTTGTTTCCTTAGCTGTACTTAAAGTTTCATCCAAAATTGTATCATTTTGAAGTGTGAAAAATTTATATGTTTGAGATACATAATGCTATGAGGATGTGGTTTTTGCCTAAAGATTAAGAAAATGTCATGCAATTTTGCTAAGCAATCAACTTTTAATAAGACTTTGTCCCTAGAAAAATATTTAAATCTTCCTTTAATATATAGGAGCTAGTTTGCAAAGATAACGTTTTATACTAAATATTCATGAATCAAGTCGAAGAAATGTTTTTTCCATTTTTTCTTTCTTGATATAAAGAAAAATTACAAAAATTAAAGCTTTTGATGGCAAATTATGATTATTGTCTGTTTCAGTAAGCTGTTTAGGTCAATGTTTATTAGTCAGGGTACCTGTTTCAAGAACCTGGTTAGGTCAATGTTTATTGATCAGGGTGTCTGTTTCAGGAACCTGGTTAGGTCAATGTTAATTAATCAGGGTGCCTGTTTCAGTAACCTGGTTCGGTCAATGTTTACTAATCAGGGTGCCTGTTTCAGTAACCTGGTTAGGTCAATGTTCATTAGTCAGGGTGTCTGTTATAGTAACTTGGTTAGGTCAATGTTTATTAGTCAAGGTGCCTGTTTCAGTAACCTGGTAAGGTCAATGTTTATTAATCAGGGTGCCTGTTTCAGTAACCTGGTTAGGTCAATGTTT